>JAQGAU010002025.1:0-16888 GCA_034698045.1 Paramacrobiotus richtersi
AATTAAATTAAATTAAATTAAATTAAATTAAATTAAATTAAATTAAATTAAATTAAAACGTACGGTACTGTAAAAATGGTTAACATCTTTCCCATTTCATAACGCACAAGCTTACGGTTATAACCGGATGGCGCAGCTTACAAGTTAGATACTTACAGCTACAGTTGCAATCTCCATTGTGCACGGCGTATACGAAACGGTAAAGGCAGTTACAGCAACAATATCCACATATAAAATATGAACGAAACGTAAATTTTGGAGATTTTTATACCGACCTCGGCTGCCGCTGCCCCATTCTAGCTGGTAACGCACCACAATAGTTAAGGTTACCAGGGCGCCGTTTTTTCTGCTCCAGTTAACATAATCAGTCATTAATTGTGATGTTTGACCTTGTTTTAAGAAAAAACACAAGGGGACGGCCAATCAGTCGGTCGAACAATCAATCGACACGACGGTAGCGGTCAATCAGCCGATCGAACTTTGCGCCGTTTGTAGCTATATTGGACTAACGTACCTAGGCACAGATGTTTCATAAAAAAGACTAATTGTTTTAAAAGTACTGTTGCTTTGGTAAACGAAGCTGGCGTTTTTTGTCTGTTTTGCAAACTGCTTCGACAATTATCAGTAGATATTCTTCTCAGTTAGGCCTCTAAGTCAAAGAACTAGCGGGCGAGATTAAGCTCATACTCGGGATGTACTTTGGAATACCACTGAAAGGAAAATTTCACCCATAGTGCAAACTATTAACGAAATCAAGACTGGCGTACCTGTAGGCTCTGCATCAAGCTGAGTTATTGTTTTAATAATCAAAAATAGATATGTTCGGATCGATCATCAAATATATGTGTATTTATGATTAAAGTTTCAAAAAGTTAGGATAAACGCTGAATTGTTTGTGAAGTAAAATGGGTTTAAACTTTTCGCCGCTGTTGTGCAATAATCGGACGTTGCGCGCACACGGATTAACACAGGCTCTATACTGATGTCTTATCAATTAAAAACAATAAGGCAGCTAGGTGTAACATCTGAAGTTGCGAAAAAAGACTTTGGCTTCGCCATTACTTATGGCCATGCACATACAATCGGCTTCGTTAAATTCCAGCCACAATCACCTCTGCTTTGAAGAGACTGTTACAAACAGCGCGTACTGATAAGGAATTCGCGAGAATCGCATACGCGCGAATGAGTCGTCTTCTCAAGTGCTCTTCACGAAAAAATATCAAATATGGTACAAATTCACAGTAAGATTCGCGTTATGAAAGAAAACTGCCCACTGTAAGTAATCGATTTAAAGCGAGACTTTTGGTGCACGGGTTTGTGTTTGCACGTTTTGCGCAAGTTCGCAACAGCCCGACGCTGCGCGCGCAAATCGCTTTCATATTCATGGATGCTGGTCCTTTGATCACCAAAACCAATACGGCATCCTGTTTTGTCGATTCGTCTCCTTGAAACGATCTCCTTGAAACATACTGAAACTAAAGGAGAATCGCCTTAAGCATAATTTCTTCCGACAGGGAACGTCCAACAGCACGCGGTTAAGGCTAAGAGAACTTTCTGCAATAGGTAACGTCCAACGCTCGTGTACCTGTCATCTTCGTTCTTTCTCGTACTAGCAACTGGTTCAAGCATCGATTTTTTCAGTACATAAACTGGAATTGTTGTATATGTCTTCCTCATAAACAGGTCAAAGAAGGCTGAATCATACAGGGATATGGAATGCAGTCAATGCATATGACATCGTCAGTGGCAAACAATTTGTAGAAGCTACCGTTCCCCATCAGTCTCTAGTGTCCGGCGTGTCGTCATTATCGACCTGTAGTGTAACATGTAACGTTATATTACACAAGTGTAAGGTTGCGCTAGCGCCCAACACATCTGTGTTTCAAATGTTGGAGGGGTTCTGAAAATGTTTGACTTGTAGATTCTGGAGTGATGATTATGCTGCCGGTTGTGGCAGTTTATTGTTTGGGTTATAATGCTTCGTTTATGTTTGAAATGCTGGAGGTTTTGGAATCATTGGAAGTTTTCGAATCTCGTAAACGAGTTGTCGTCGTGAAACCGTTGACTGTGTAACTGTTCAATCAAATCATTCTGTTGTGGCAATGCATGGTTCTGTGAAGTTAACCGCAGTCAGGCCGAGAACTTTCACGACTACAGCAACAGCGGTCTGGACCAGTGAACCGATTTACCGCTGATCGACAGCCAGGACAGCAACCTGCAGTTCGGCCTCGGAGCTCAAGGACGACCTGACAATTTGTGCACCCTCACCTGGAATGCTAGGCCAATGATCCCGGCAAGGCAAAAACTGCAAGAATGTGATAGCCTTCTCCATTTTAAAAGGACACACGTTTCCTGTATTCTTTTTTTTCTTCGATCGATTATTGTTTAGCATGGGCGGTGTACGTACATAAGTATGAAGACACAGTTTGTAGTGAATTTGTTTCTCAAATTAAGAATATATTACTCAAAAGACAGCCAAAACGCAAGAAAAACTGTTTGTTGTGGTTGGACAATCAACTCTGCACTAGTACGGCTATCCATATGATGAGAAACTACTGTACTTTTATTGCTATTGTGGGCGTAGAATGTTAAACTAACATTCATCCGAATACGTACGAGTACATTTGTACTGTATATATACCGAACATTCAATTTTTCAAATATACGAACGTCGCGTCATACTTTGTTTAAGAAAGTACTAATGTTCGTGGCAGTAGTCTCGCTGCTATGGTTGTACTGTGTGTAGTTAGAGATGTCTGTTTCCGAAATAATCCGAATTAAGTTTCCGATACTTTATTTTCCCGGCCCACATTTGTCACTGTATAACACAAAATGAGACAGTACTGTGTTCAGTGTGTTGTAGCATTCCGTCAAGGTACGGTTGACATACTTGTTTAAGCATGGTTTTAGTGAAAGAGATGTAACGTTAAAACAAAATCATTCGCTTCAGTGACGAATGCTCCAACCGAAGCAGAACGAAATCAACTAATAACAAGAACAGGACATTTTGTTTAACAGTGTAGCAAACGTTTGACCTACAGCAGAAGGAAACAATAATAATGTAGATAAGGAAAGAAGTATTTGTTTCAGTACCGGTCGACCGTTTGACCTGAACCGAAAGGAAATATATGCCAGAAACGAGCCGGGTCTTTTCTTTTGGTACCGAACGTTTGACCCAAGGAATAATAAAATAATAGGAATATAAAAAGAGGGATATTTTGCATGATTACCGGCATTCGGGCCTCAAGCGCGATGAACAAAAGCGTATTATAGAATATGATTTGTACCAGTTGGATGCCTGCGTTCTGATATTTCTAGTTTGAAAGGAACAGAACAGCGTCCTGACGGTAAAAATGCCAGGCGAGTCGCGGACACACTTACCGGTGAACCGACGAAGTCGTCCGGACGGCGAGAAATGAGTCCGGGCATTCCATGATAAGCAAAACAACCGTAAACCAATGCTATGGCAAGATCGGAAAAAAAATTAGCCTAGCTGTTTGTTAACGCTGCGTGCGAGCTCGTTTTTTGGAATTTATTATTTATATGCGAATACCTGGATGGAATTAGCCTGGTATCATGTACACTGGAAAACACGAGTACGCGGTTTACACTTTTACTAATGCATCTCACTTTTGTTCTGCTGCGGCCTAGAAAACGTACAGTGACGCGGACTACGAAACTTTGAGATCTGCGTATTGTTGTCCGTTATTTCTATTTAATCCTCACAGATAGTGAGTGATCTAATGACGAATACTATAAATCTCTAACCAAACAGAGAACTGCAGTTCTCATAGTTTGTCCCACAAAATAATTGTTAAACTAGAATTCTATCAAAAATTAATATTTCGGTTCGGCCATTCCACTCTTGTATAGAATATCCTACTTATTGTGGGTCTTTTCAACTTTTGATAAGCATATGCACAACCAGACGATCGAGCTGTAATGGTTGTATAATACGTAATCTTGCTGTAACTTTCAGTTAGTTCTGTAGCTACTGTGTAATGTTACATCAGTTTCAAACAACTGCATGCAGTTCTTGTCAATTGTCTCGTATGTGATTTGTGTGAATACTACAGTAGACTGAAATAATGTGCATACAGTACTGTAGGTGGCAAAATTGTTTGCATTTTCTTTTAAACAATAAACTCATAATGTTTACAATTCTTGCGTCACATGAATACTTTTGACCAATACGGAGAGTGTCTCGCGGTTAAGAACAAAGAAACGACAAAAACGTCGTGGCAAAAGCTGGCAAATGAAATTTTGAATTCGTTGGTATGCTTTCTTTCGTCTGTGGCCACATCTTTAATCTGTGCAAATGGTATTCAATGTTATATGCCCCGCAGAGAGTAAAAAATGGTTGTACTTTCGAATCGACTCGTTCAGCTAACTGAAAACAGAAACATATCCACCACTCGTTCCTTGACGACCGCGGATACTTATTTTACCTAAAATTAGCCCTTGGTTGTTGAGCACTTTGGGCACCTCCTTGAATTTGTACAGTTTGTTGGGGGAAAAATTCGAGAAGCTACTGGCGAAGCAAGGTCTACTGGAATTATTAAGCAGCATATTAGCGTTGCAGTTGTTAAAGGCATTGCAGTCTGAATTCTTAGTACGATGCCAACGCGCTCTGAAATGTCTGATAGTGATTTTGGGATAAACTTAATTACGACAGCCGCATCCGAGAACAGTAACCTGCGCATGTGACACTACTGAAGGTCATAGATGATATTTGTCTTGCCATGGCTCCGTGTCAGCACAATGCAATGCACTAGAATTACAAGTAAAGATTGTTACGTCTATAAAAGCCAGGATGTCCGTTACGTGCAACGCTGAAAGAGAGCTACTGGCGACCACGGAATGCTGTCCAAACTGTTGCTGTTAAATCAAACATGCCTGGGTGTACTTGCATATAAATCAAGTTAATTTAATTATCACTACTAGTATCGTTATAAAGGAACACGAAACTTCCCTCCATAAAAGCTTATAGCGTTAGCTGTATTAGCAACCGACTTCTGTATCAGAAAAGTACTTTCTGGGACGCGCTAGCGACTGGATCGGAGTCAATAATGCTGGCCCCCTATTTCTGTTTGACTACTATCATCGTACTATTTCTTAAACTGTTATTGCTCCGTTTATCGACGTGTCACTCCGCTGCCGGCGAAGGTTACTCGCAGTACAGTAAGTGAAGGTTTTAGACCAGCAGCAGATTCGAAGTACTATGCTGGGCCGAAGCCGTTCGCTAGTAATTAACGGAACAATTTGCATTGTTTCTATGTACACATTAAACAATATGTACTGTTTCTAGAATAATATGGATTAAACATACAATAAAATAGAATATAAAGTAGACCATGCACTTATTCTCTTAATTACTAGCGAACGGCTTCAACTGGGCGTATGGCGCAATGACACATGTCTGATATGGTCTGTTCTGTGTATGGCCATGTTCTGGACACGCAGTTTTGATATTTAATATAAGTACAGAGACTGTTCTTGCCAAGTTGAAACACTTCCGCAGAAGTTAGCCTATACGTTTCCTGTTGCAGCTATGTGGATTCTTTCTTCTACAAAGTTGTTTAGCTACTATTAAGCTGTAGGTTCGTATGAGAACAACTGGGATCGGAGATAACGAGATATGGTTAGGAGCGTCGCGCCAGAAACACCCGCGACTGACCTCAAAACAAAAAATTTTTCTTCTAAATAGCGCCAAAACTGTCCAACTCCGTAAAGCCTTGAATTATCATTATTTTAGTGATTTTAGTAAGGTATTTGCCTAAATTAACGACACTGAGAAGAAAATCACGTGGATTAAAAATAATTTTTTGAAGATGTTCGAAAAAATCTCGGACCGAGTTCGGGCGGCTATTTTCTTAATTTTCCAGCTGTGTTTGATGAATCGTCGGATTAATTACGGAATTTATTTTACCGGATGTAGGACTCTCTGGGGATTCTGTCTGTATGTTTAAAAGTTCAAAAAACCATACAGGGTCTCTGGGAGCAAAAGAAGAACCTCCCGGTGGTTTCGGGAACGTCCCGCTGACCTTTGGCCTGCAATGAACAGGACGACCAACGCTCCAGCAACCCGGGAATGTGAAATTCGCATAGAATAATGCCTACCGAGAGTTTTTGTGTTGGTCCGAGTACTTACGAAACTAAATTCTCCCGTTTTTGCCACTACATATTTCTGCGGTAATAGTTTTGTTTCGCTTAGTTTAAAGTTTAACGTCCACAGATACAAGGGAATCCCTTATTAAAAATCTCCAGACACAATGTCAGGCCACGACAGACAGCACTCCCCACAAAAAAGTGAGGAACGAGATCACAAAAATCAGAGAAATTTAACAAAACTTAGTACACCCATTCTCTTACGAAAACATTCGAAGGCAAAATCTTGGGTTGCAGAATCTTTTCCGTCATTTCTTTGAATGTCCCAGTTCTTACAAAAGTTGACGTTCGTCGATTGTAACCGGCAATTATGTCCCCCTCTGTACAGTACTCAGAATGCCACCGGCAATAATGTCCCTCTTTGTACAGTACTCAGAACGCCACCGGCAATAATGTCCCCCTTTGTACAGTACTCAGAACATGTCCGGCAATAATGTCCCCCTTCCTAGAGAACCCAAAGTACCGCGGGCAGTAATGTCGCTTTACCCGCAGCACTACCGGCAATAATTCAAGTATGGTTGCACCGGTGGCGGTCGTAGCGCTTGGTGGCAGTCTTTGGATTGGTCTGACAAGGGGGCTATTTTGGGCCCCAAATTCAGAACAATCCGAAACTTTCTATCTGGACACATGACAACTAACTGAACATGGCAAAAATAGTTTTGGCTGCTGGGAAGGAGTTGGGCCTCTGAGGGGTAATTCTCGTAGACAATGCATGCTATATGCAGGTATGCAATAATAATTATTGTGCAGTGCATGCTGTGCAACCAATACCATATGATTGCATGTCAGCTTCGATTCCTTATAACCAGATATTAATTAGCTTATCGTATGCAATTACAAAATTAAAGATTGAACAATCAAAAACTAATAAGTGGTGAGCTAAGCGGTTTCTGGTCAAAAAAGGACTGAAACAGGCCATGCTGTCTGGTTGCACAGCATACATGCGTTTAGCATACATTGTCTACGAGAATTGCCCCCGAGAGGCCCAGATGCTTCGCAGCAGCCAAAACTATTTTCTTTCATGTTCAGATAGGTGTCCTGTATCCACATTAAAAGTTTCGGATTTTTCGGAATTTGGGGCCCAGAATAGTTCCGTTGTGAGTTTTGCCCAACCCTCTTAGTTCACCAAGCAGGTGCAGGGGTTACATGTTTGGCGATGGTTACAAAGGTGACCCGGCAATAATGTCCGGGGGGACATAATTGCCGGTTACAGTCGATCACCACGAGCCTCTGCTTGCAGTCGGCAGTACTTTTCTGCTACGTGGCTGATATTATCGCGTATTTTTCTGTAATCTGCCCGTTTTGGCAGAGTACAAAACATGGCAATATTTTCCGCTGGCATACTAAATTGTAAAGGTATCAGCGCTGTAACTCAATGCTTTGTAATTATTTATGCTAATTACTACTGATTAGTGACGGTATTAGTTTTCGTTTGCCGTACTGCGGCATTGTTTCTGCAGAGTATTTTACTAACTAACTAACTGTTCTGTATCTTAATTAGTGCTAATTAGCATTAAGAAAACGCGAATTATAAAGGAGAACCAATACATAAAGTGAAAATAATAAGCACAGAACGCTGTCCGCGCAGATTTTATTATTAAGAAACGCAGAATATGTGACACTGCCTGGTTTACCGTTGCCAGTTGGCTTTGCCATTGCCATGTTCCATAACCTGCCGGCAATTCTCCCACGTTAGCCACATCGCTTTCGGCAGCTTTCCGTACGTGATTGTGGTATTTTGCACAAATTTATCTTTATATGGGAAACTACTGTATAATCGACAAAGCAAGATCCAGTTTGTACGGACGAGGTAGCTGCCCGTACCGCGGGGCGCAGCTACGTTCATAACGTTATGAACGGACCAGAACGCTCACAACGCTTATGCCTGTCATTGTGCATTATGTCTCACATATCTAGCTCCACTCCCAGACTGCAGATCAGTACTAATGCCTTGACAAAGAAGAGAAAAAGCCCGTACTGTAGATCTTCTTTAACAGTGAGGAACGGGCGCCAAGATGGCGCTAAAAACCAACCGCATCCTCGCTCCAGTTGCCGAAGTTTCAAAACGTAAATGTTTGAATTCATCCTGTAACTGTTATGTCTATATCTGCGTCATGTCTGCGCTTGCATCGAAAAAGTGGGTCTAAAAAGATGTCAGAAAGCATCATAAAGGCCAACACATGCTTAGCACGCAGCGTTTTTATAATTCAATGTTGCATAACTGTAGGCGGATGTTTTCTTCGTCCGAATGATTCATGAATAAAAGACAGTTCACAGGCATCTGGATTCTGGAAATGCAGAAATTTTGGTAACAAGAGAGTTTGCTGGATAAAATCTACTGTGTTGTAAATTTAAAATTTGTGCAATAGGTTAACCACACACATATTACACAGTCACGAACGGCGAGTTGCTTTATTTTGCAGTGTGTGGAGGTAGACCGTTGATGTTATCGGATCCACATGGCCACAGGTTACATCCACGCATCAAAAGGGTGATCGGAGGTGAAGGAGCCAAACTAGGAGAATTTCCTTGGCAGGCGGCTGTTGGGGCATTCGAAGCGTCTGACGGACAGTTCTACCAGTCCTGCAGCGGAGCTCTTGTGCATCCGCGCTGGGTTTTGACCGCCGCACATTGTGTTGTGGTAAGTGACCTACGTAATAGAGTTTTTCAATTTTAAAATTGTTTAGGATTTCTTGCTTTTAAGATTTCCGTGTGCATTTTTATTTACATTTTGTGAAATTATAAAATCGAGCATATACCATAATCAAATGAATGGATATTCGGTTTGTACGAGGACATCGCCCATATCTTCACTACGGCTCATATGCGCCCCACTCAGTGTCTAGCTTTTCTCCCTACTCAGTGTCTAGCTGAGTGAGCTAGACACAGTAAGTGGGGCGCATACGAGCCGTAATAAAAACGTGAGGCAGATATGGTCGATGTCCTTGCACTGAGGAAACGGATGATAACGTTACATTCATTGTGAGGTGGCCGATGGGCTCCAAGGAACTGGTAGTTTTGTGTACCTTATGCTTACGACTTTGTGTGCGCGCGGTCTGAACAGGGAAAACGGGGTATTTACGGAGTTGCTTTCGGTGACTAAAAACCCAATATACATTGGTGGTGGGTGCAAAAACGATCTGGCTGTTGCACAATCCCTTGAACAAGTTCAAACAAGAACTTGTGTACCAAAATTCTTTATAACTAGCACAACAAATGCAGCTGTGCGTTGTGAACCAAGATTCGCTTTCTGACATTTTTGTGAAATTGTAAATAATTTCAGAATATTGCATTAGTGTACAATCTGGAAGTAGTGCTGTTAAGCGGCAGGGTCCTAAACCTGGCCTCGGCCTTGGCCGGTGGCCCAGGGCCATGGCCCACTCTCCGAAAACCTGGGCAGGCCGTTGTGTAAAACTTGGCTATGACCTCCTAAAATCTGGCTACATCAGTCTGAAATATAACAGCGCAATTACGCGCGACTAATGCATTACAGGATGCGGCAAGCAGTTTTTTTATACATGATGACTGTACAGATCTTTCTTTCATGATGGTACCATATAATAATATTATGAAGATAACTATTCCGATATGGACAACCGATATATAAGTGCTACTGCTGTAGATTATTTCAAAATGCACAATAACCTTCGGTATTTTTATATAAGAACGTATTGTATAAGAAAATATTTTCAGCTCGAAACGGTGCAAATCAACATTAGCCACAGGACGATTGTGGTTGCAGCTGTCGTAATGAAAATTTAAGTCATCCTCCATAACGTAATCATAATTTATAACCAAAATTAATAACGAAAGAAGATTTGGCAAAAAATTCAGACGTAAATACTATATGCATTATTACATTGATGCAGCGAAGATTTAAATGCGAGCGAATACAGGCGCGCAGATGTACGAAAGCCCTCATGTGTACGTACAGTGCATTATTTTATCTTGGGAAATGTCTTGAAATGTGTGATAGAAGAAAAATTAATACCCGCCTATCTCTGTATAGCTGACTAATGTTGATGGACTGTTTGCTTTCTGCTGCCGAGGAATGGATAATGCGTTCTACAGCGTAAAAAACGTACATTCTCCAAATGAAAACAATAGTAATGCGCGCTGCTGATAACAATACTACTGCAATCTTTACAGTTAGTGGTACATTATGGCGGGAGCGCGCATAACTTGTGAGAAGAACGGTTAGCAGTCAACCGTTGTAGTGCTCTGCATATAATACATCGCAATCACAACCTTGATCGCTTTGTGTTGTTTTACTTGTTTACGCAGCAGATTCAAAGACATTTTTTGCGTATAACGTGAATCTGCGTTACTCTATGCCAAACCACGCTTCTGCTGTTTGTGCCGTCGATTTATAGATAGTATTATTTAAAGTACCTACATTATGCCGCAACATACGGAAACTACAAAGAAGGTTTCCATCGCTCTAATCAACAATAGAACTTACACAATATCCTCAGGAGCTGTCCAGTGCCAAGTGGTGAGACGCGAATGCATATGTTTTTAAGCTGTCGTGCTTGTTCCGTCATAATTTGTAACTTACCGGAATTATTCTGAATGAATTCTTTGATGATCAAGCGCGTTACCAAACTACGAGATTTGGACGGTACTTTCATAAAACTGCTCAGTATTTCCTTTGACTGCGTTATGAGAATAATCCCAATTTAATGCTTTTCGAGCTTTCCATAAAGCATCAACATACTGAATTATTTCATAGGGCGAAGCAAAATTTTGCCCCTGTGGCAGTGGCAGCACTTAATTTTTCAAACCGCAGTATAGCTTTTATGCTAACATTAGTTTGTTTGTTCCTATTGTTAAGAACGATTCTTTAAGGTTCATCCTATGCTTACGTGCGGTATGCCTATAGTAGAAACTGCGAGAAATACGGTCTCGACATATATAAAATATGTAAAATATATAAAAATAATATTGCACGTAATTAAAATTAGGATGCGCTGAATTATGATGCAACGCACCTTTGGTGCGCCGTTCAGGTAATTCGGCTCATTTAGCTTTAATGGAATCACCTGGCACTGGCGCTATTCCTACAAACATTGCTATTTCGGATGGGCCAGGTCTTCAAATGTGCCGTAGCCAGGTTTTAAACAACGGCCTGCCCAGGTTTTCGGAAGCCGGGGCCCTGGGCCACCGGCCAAGGCCAGGGCCAGGTTTTAGACCCTGCCCTGTTAAGCTGGTTTTGGGCCACAATAGTCCTCATGTATATCTGCATTTGTTGTGCTAGTTTCAAGAGAATCGGTTCGTAACAAGAATTTTTGTACACGACTTTGTGTTTAAACTTTTCCAATGGATTGTACAACAGGCGGATGTTGCGCGCACAAGTCGTTTTCGTACCAATATACAGATATATCGGTCCTTTGGCAATCAAAAGCAACTCCGTATCCTGTTTTTCCCTTTTCCTGCCCCGCACACACAAAATCGAAAGCATAAGGTACGCAGACTACCAGTCAATCGCCTCAATGCAAAAGCATACGAACCCGCTGCGATGGCTCTGCAAGGGCCACAAGTTTCCCAGCAAGGATTTCTTTCCAATCAAAAATTTGAAATATCAGTTGATAATACAAGTTAATAACCAATTTTTCCCCACATCTTTCTACAGCTATACTGTATCGCTGTTAAAGAAGTTCGAAAGGCTTTTCTAAAGAAATTCGAAACTTTAGGAAGCACTCACGATCACAACAAAAAAGTCGACAGGAATGAAAAGCGGTAATAATAAGTGTGCAGAATATGTAAGATAACTTTCGAAGTGCCACAGTGCCACTCGTAGTCGTGCTCGTAACATTAAATTTTAATTCAGTTTTATTGGTGTGGATCGGCACTGTATAATTATTCGATCAGGTGTTAATGACGAAGGACTATAAGCACTAATTTTTCATAACCGTACCGGGGCTGTAATGTATGTAACGGCAAATGTTTTACATTTTTAAAAATTAACTGTAGAGAGGATTCATCGTCTTGTCTTGATACATTCTGAGCTCGAATAGTTGGGATTTCAAACAAGGAGAAAATGATAGAAATCGGCTTACAAGTTCAACGTCGCAGTGCAGGTATCATTATAGGAGGGAAATTATAAGCGCGCCACCTGGTATATGCCAGTTTCGGCAGTGCTGTCGGATTGTCTCATTCTTCCCATGTGAGTTTGGGCAGTTTAGCTGATCTACACAGTTTGAAGTCGCTTAGTGTTTACGTACTACACAGTTTAGGTTTCTGCGAAGTGCCCGCTTGCAGTTGGCTAATTGGTGACCTGCCTGGCGACTAGAATGCGGTCTTTATCAAACTGATGTGTTGTATCGGCTGCCATGTTTGCTAATTGCAATTGCTACAGATAGTATCACTTATCGTACGATAGCTGGATGCTGCGCTGCATTGCTATTGTTTTTCAGTTGTTTGCAGCGGACCAGGGAAAAAGAAAGGCAAACATGACGGTTCGTCTCGGCATGACCGATTATTTCAACGTCAGCCCAGTGTTTCCCTACTCGGACATTCAGGTGGCTGAATGGATTGTTCATGAAGGATTTACTATTGATCGAGGGGGACAGAACGACATCGCGCTGCTGAAGCTAGCAAAACTGGTGCCAGTATCGCCACACATCGTCCCTGTCTGCGTTGCGCCGCAGAAAAAATACACTGGTAGTTTTGGTGAGTTGCTTAACCAACTTTTGAGTTAACTGGGACCCGCTGTGTACAGAAAGTCGTAATGATTTATTTTGCTGAGCAGGAACACTTACAGGATGGGGTCAGTTATTTGAAGGTATGTACACGTCAAACTGCTGTTAATACCACAGGCAGCACTAAAGCAGCAGATAAAGTTTTTTAATTTACTGTTTAAGCAACTTTTTGGTTGTACGTTAAGCACAACGCGATGCACAATACAATTAAAAACGCTTGTTGTAATTAAAATTAATTGAAATTGCAGGTGGACCAATGCCACATGTTCTGCAGAAGACCAGAGTTCCCTTTATTGACAACAAGGATTGTCAGAGCTCCTGGACTCAAAGTAGCCGTGTGCTGATTACTCCGGATTTAATCTGCAGTATGGACCGAAATGGCGGGCGAGGCGCTTGCGCGGTATGTTTCTATAGTCTGGAATACAAATCGGAACACATTAATAATTTATATATTAATAATAATTTACATATTTACATATAATAATATAAAAATAATAATAATTTACTACGATGTTCGTACATGTAGAAATCTTATGAACGAACCGCCAGCCATTACAATAACTTTATCAAGCTTTTCTAAGAGCAAGGCTCTATCATATACAGTATTTAGCGCAAAAGTTACAACCATAATTTTATCCTGTTCAGTTTGTTTCGCTGAGTTTGCCTTTGGCAAAAAGAGTGCACATCTGACGACTGTATTCTGCAACAGGGCGACTCCGGTGGTCCAATAGCACAGGAGCTGGATGGACGATGGGTTTTGGTTGGAATCACTTCTGGCCGTGACGTGCAAAACAGCTGCGGCCCACCTTATCTTACCGGACTGACAGTTTATGCCTTCGTGCCAGTGTTTAGCGACTGGATACAAGCGAAAACAAATGGAGATGTACAACCGTACAACTGACCAATTTGTAAAGCCAAGGGCTCGAATTCTACTGTACTCCAAAGGGATTGTAGAGACTAACGCCTAACATAACTGAGCGTTAGTTTTATTCTTGTATTTATTACTGTATCATGGAATAATGTTGTTATAATTTATTTGTTCTTGTTATAATTTATCGAATTTGAATTCTGCAGTTGTTTGTAAATTAACAGACTCGTAGTTATTTTTGTTCTCCTTGTCCGACCCCTGCCCTCCGGCCGCCACCAGTTGATCGTCAATTTCGAATAATGGTGCTCTGCCCGTTTCGCATTCATCGGGGCCATTGGTTCCCAGAGAAGGGTCCGCAAGTTCAACCGCTCGCAATCGGATAAACGGTCGGGGTATTATCCCATCGGACGGTACTTCCCTTCAAACCCGCCAGTCATGTACAGATACCCATCCATCTCCAGAAAAGAAGGATCAAAACGTTTCCCTTGCGGGCGAGCTCACACTTCCCACGTTTCAGACTGTATATTGAACTTGGCACAGTGCCGCCTGCAAACGCCATCATCAGCTGATGAAAATACTGAACGTCCGATTATACGTGTGACAGAATATCTCGAGTGGAGTACGGTTGCTCTGCATAACGTTAACAGAAGATGTGTTTATTTGAAAATCGCTGTTGTTCGAAATCATAAAATCCAGTGATTCGGCATTTCGGGGTCCAGATAGTGGTGGAACCCTTTGCTTTTAGTTCGCACTTTGTAGCAACATACTGTACGTTAGTGCAGCGACCTGATTACTGTGAGCTGGTCGGGCTATGCAGTACACGACGAACCCATTCTTACATATAGAAAAGGAAGACATGCCGCCTCCATTTAGCAGTACGTGCATGTCGGCGGCAGGGGCGTCCATTCTCCTGGAATACAAAGTGACCAAAGCACCTTTTGAAGTAATGCTGACAGTCAATTCCTTATCTTGCACGTACTTCCACGCGAGTAAGTTCAACTTACCCGTCGAATTCGACGGGGAAGTTGAACTTGCACGTACTTGCACGCGAGTAAGATAAGCAGTTGACTGTTAGCAATATGTTATTATGCTTATTATTTTACATACCAAGCCGCTAATGCCCTAATTAATACGTAAACTTATACAGGGAGCTTAATTAATCCCGCTTACCCTGGATACCAATGATCATTCAGCGGCATAGACAGTTCCTTCCTGTTGTCCCATGTACCAACATCATGGACCAGGAAATCAAACCGCTCCAGTCGGTAATGCTTGTTTTCACTAATTGCTTCCGCCACAGAGCAGTTTCGTGAACCCGGATACTTGTCGAGTTTACAGCATCGGTCCGCAGTTAACGCTGCCTTCGGAGAGAGTCCCTGTTCTCTTAGACGGAAGAACGACCCAGAGCGATCCCGACGTTCCGATCTGTGAAAGAACACCGGTTTCTTTCCATCCTTTAGAAGCGCATAGGCTATGCTGTTAATGAAGTGTAATTTGGAGTCAATAGTTTGTGCTGGTAGAGCACTGGTCAAAGGAACGTTGACGTCATGAGGCCAGATGTTTGCTCTAACCGTCTGCAGCCGCAGATCGATCTCACAGATTACGCCTTTCGAATAACTTCGTGTGTGCTTGCCAAATGTGTTTGAAAGCGGGATGAAAACAAAAAGCCACTGATGTTTGTTCCGCGCACGTGTTAGTGGCCGCTGCAAGCCAGTATTATGGGCTTCGATTTCAGTAAAGTATGTGTTCAAATTTCCCTGATGATGAGCGGGGTTTCGCCGAGCGCTGCTAGATATTCTCTCCTGTTTTCCACCGACAGAATGTACCAGCGAATCTCGTCCAGTAAGGAAACTAAAGGACCTTGCTCAACATCTTTGTTGGCCATGGCTTTGGTTCAGAACTGAAGAGCCTACGAATTTAATTGTTCCCATTCTGTATTACTAATAGTGTTTCTGGCAAAAAATTGAGTCTACCTCGAAGACATCTGTTTCCGAGCTGGTAACGAGGAACGGCATCCGGAAAATGAACAACAGCTCTTCAACGTTCAATCCAGTAAAATCGTTTGACTTTGCCAAGACATGAAACCAATTGCCAATCATTTCCGTGACCTTCTTGGTCAGGAGAGGATGAGGGTTCTTGTTAGTGAAACGGAGCATTCTAAGACAACACGCTGCGGTGACTCTATTCAGCGAGATGAAGGCAATACAATCCGATACGATCGAGTCCATCTGGAAATAATCAGCTGCCGCGTATACGAACAGAGCATGGCTCTGCTGATGTGGACACCTTTATCTGGCAAGTGGCAGGTCGCAATTATGGCCCAGAAGGCGGGTAACGCCGTAACGGACTGCACCGTGGTAAACGGTGGGACGGGAAGCTCTATCTCTTGTTGTGCGCCTTCCTTGAATTTGTCAGTGTCCAGAATAGCCGCAAAGTAAGGAGAAACTGCGGATAACTTCTTCCGGCTTCGTCTTAGACGAGTCTTTTTGTCCCCGATTAGAAACCAAATCTGATCGGGATCAGTTCTTTGTTGCTCAGCTGCGGTCGTGTTGTCCATCGTCCCTACTTCGAAGCGTTGCGCTTTCGGTGACTTTTGCGCTCTCGTTTCTTTCCGGAAATATTTTTCACGAAAGGAGTAATAAAGGTAATTTGTATTAAGCGCAAGTAGTTAGTTATTATGTTATATGCACTTTATCTGTTCCCTGTCTGCAGTATGGATGCCATTTTACATGCAGCACAATGTTCTCGCTATAGCTACCTTGTCTCTGCGCGGATGTGCCGGCGATAAAGAACCAGAAGAATAGAACTGAATAACATTCTTTCATAACAAATGTACCCTTTCTGCATAAGATAAGAACTGATGTCACAGCCACTGAATTTGTTCTTGTATAACTGTTTCACATGTGAGATTTTGACAATTGTTACTGTGCCGTTGCATTGCATTCTTTACCCACGAGTGAATTGATCTATAATTCATAAATACGTAAATACTTCGGGACGATTATTCACGACATTAAGGATATGAAGCACACTGCGCTAGTACCCTCCATAGAATGTCCAAGTTAGACAGACAAGGGTTTAATGGGTTTGAACCCATAGCTAGGAAGAGAGTGGTTCACTTGGTTCGAACCAAGTGAACCAAGTAAATCAG
>JAQGAU010002026.1:0-16887 GCA_034698045.1 Paramacrobiotus richtersi
ATTGCCTAGGCTGCCGGGCTGAGAGTTTTCGTAGATTTCGACGAAATCATCAGGCGCCAGCTCAGAACTCCTACAATGTTTTTGTTAGCATTTCCCCTGTTAAACTCTAGAAGTTGGCTAATAAGAAATACTTTATGCACTTACGGAATGTTAAAGTAGAAGGCGTGTTGAACGCTGCAGCCTGGACTTGTTTGTACAGTAACGACACAGTTTTCGCGCGGGACAAGGTAGAAGAGCAGTTTCCCGGCTCGGTTACCGGAGTCGGTGCCTGAGGGGCACGGAAGAGAAACCGTCTGGTCGCAGTAGTTTTCCAGTTTAGCTATAAAAACAAAGTAATGTACTGTACTGTTTTAGCGCTAGAAATACCAAATTATTACTCATGTGTTTAATAGGGAGCGACGCTCCGTTGCAGGAAGACATTAAACCATCACTAAACCATCATTAAATAAATGATTTTTAATTGCTGTAGATGCACACATAGCTAGAGCGGCTGATTCTTGACATTTAAAGATCATATCATGTCATTGTGCCGTATCTCTTGGATGGCCAATAATTTATACATATCAACATGTACAGAATTGTATAATTTATCATGCGCGTGTTTACGTAGCCGTGGCGAATTTAAAACAAACGCAGTATTGTTGTTTTTTCTGCTGTGTTTAGGTATTACTTACTTCTGGTATAGTCGTATCCTTGCACGCAGTATGCAGCGCAAAAAACAAGGACAAAACATCTCAAGGGTTCCCAATCTTCGGTCATTTTTCACCAACAGAATTAAAACTTAACAAAATTGGGTGCAATGGCGCTTTCCGCGTGTACTTCTGACTGCATCTAATGTTTCCTTCAGTGCCTGAGCTGAAGGTACGTGTCTGATGAGAATTCACAGTTGAAGGCAGTAGAAGTCAAATGGACAAGTTCTCCACGTTGTACCGCAATGCAACTTGTTAAGCGAGCGGTAAGCACCTTATGCACCACCGTACAACTGATGAAATGTTGCGATATTATTTTCTTCCCCACTAGAAACCGCAGACGTGGCTCTTGAAAAGACATGAAAGATCGTTTGATAAAACTGTGGTTATCAGATTTTGCGCCATCCTTCAAGTTCATTACTGGGCAGACTGCAATACAAACAGCATACAATGTCATGGTCCGGAAAAGTAGAGAAAATTGTAGAGAAAACTTACGGCAGCTGGTACATGTACCAAGTGACTGTGAACATTATAAAAACCATATTATTATCACTTCGGTTAGCGTCTAATGAGTTCATCTTTGAACAAAGTTGACAAAGCAGTTTTATATCTCCAGTGGAATAAATGTAGTGATATGCGCCAATTGTGTGGTTTAGTAGTCAAACAAGCTTGCGATACTCGTTTTTTACTGCCTAAGACTGGCTTTTTTATAAGTACACGCACTAAAGCAATACCGTAACAACCAAATGAAGTAGGGATAACTTCACAATATGTTGTTGTTGACGAGCAATGCTGTACAAAGAGAAAAACTGGACGTTTGCCACGATTTGTGGAGCATTTCGCATATCGATTGTGCACGTGCAAATTTAGCTAATGAAACTGATTTATTACTTGTGAGTTTTTTGTATACTTGAGCTTAGTTACGCTGGAAATGTATGCTTTACATGGTCCTTTTAATCAAAATTTTTAACTTTTAACCAAAAAGTATGGTGGCGACCGGATCCACCGCACCGATAGATGCTGACGAGTGACGACCGTGTAAATCGGACAAGTTCGGTAACACAAGCGTAGTGACAACGATAAACGGTGATGTTTGATGAAAGACTCAAATGGCACTAATTTTGGTTGGAGCTTGGCGAAATCGACTGGCAAAACAAACGGAACAATGGCGAAAGTGCAGAATCGGTACAAAACGGTGAATGTTCCTTCTATAATAAGTATGTGTTTATTTACTGATGCCTAGAAGTTTCAAACAACGCAACTTAACATAACATCACAACTCAACTCAACATAAATCAACAACTAAACATACAGAAACAGAAACCATACAGGAACAGTTATCCATGTTATAACATACCGCGCAGGCAAAAATCAAAGGACAAACTAACTAACAAAGACCGAAAAAAATGAAAAATCAATAGGACATTACAGTCAGGACCTCTTGCGTTGCATGGGTAAACATGGTAAGAAAGTGTAGACAAACAAGAAAGCCGCATTATAAAAGCTTAAGAACTTTGCATCGAAAAATAAGGGCAAGAATACAGTAAGCAACAGAAGGTTTGCAACTAACATCCTAAGCGATACAGAGTCTGTTTTTATGAATGTCACTTGCTGGTAACAGATAAAAGGTAAATCGCACAAGCAAGATGCACCACTCTAGAAAATCAAGAATTTTCAAACAAGTGGCAGGATGACTTAACGGACTCCAAGAGGTCATTCCGGAATGTACGGAAACCGGTTTCGTCGTCCTCGTAATGAGTCCCAAGCTTTAGCAGCCCGGCACATGTGGCTGCCGCGGGACGAAATCCGGGTTCGGTTTGAAAAGAAATCTGTAGAAAGCAAATGTGCATTGTTTGACAATATCTCACGTACACAGTAAGACACCGTATATATACCGAAAACTTCCTTTCCAGAGGAATGCGTGCTGAGCCAGTTATGAACACCAGTAGTTTCTGCAGTTCATCGGCAATGGAATCGGTTATCATGCGGTGGAAGTGACGCATCACAGCGCGTTCGCCCGATGTGCAAGGATTAGTGTCCTCCATCTGCGCGAAGAAGTCCTCCGGGCATTCCACTTGACAGTGCAGGAAAGCTAGCAGATTTGGCAGCATCGCATCCGCTTTCAAAGCCTTAAGATAACGAATAAACGTGCTTGCTTTGATTGCTGCAATGTCTCATTGAATCGCTAACCTTCAAAAAACCTTCTTGATCGCATCCTTGTTTAATTAGCAAGATATTCCCACGTCGCTTGGTGTACAACTCGAATTTGACAAGTTCTGCTGATAACTCGGACTTATTCAAGGACTTCCACTGCGCAGGCTGTAGAAGAAACGACACTTTGTAACACTTGAGTGTGACCTTCTATATACAACATTTTAGTGTACTGATTATAAAAGGCGCAAAAGGTCAAGTCCGAAAAAGTCTGCCTCCTGCCAAATAATAATTCCCATAAAACATATACTGACTGAACCGCTCATCTAACTCACGTTAATATTATTCTGGAGCATATAATTGGTAAGCGATTCAATTCGTGCAGGAAAATTCTGTTCTCCGTCGGCAGCAGCGATAACATCCATCAGCTCGGCAGTGGACTCGTCAACGCTTCTGATGCAGTTGAAATCTACATGCTCATCGAGCATGTAATAGAACATGGAGTCATCTAGGTAACTGGGCCATGGACACTGATGAGCGGCAGAGATAAAAAGCAGTTTCCCCAGTGATAGCAGCATCCATTCATCGACGGGCTGTGCTGTTATGGTCTTCAGCGGGCTGCCTTCGAACAAGAATCCATTGCCGGTTCTGTATTTCTCAGCCTGTGACCATACAGCGGTAAGGACGTCCCGCAGGACACCGCCGGAATCGGTTGCACTGTAACAAAATCGTGCATCAAAGAACCTCTCAAATTGTATGGCGCGCGAGACCCGTCAACCGTGAAACAACACTATCGCAAATGTCTGTTTCCGCTGGTGGTTAAAGACATACCGCAGCTCTCTAATATTTAATAATATTCGTTCTGTGTACCCTCTTGTAAAAAGGGAACTGTGCAGCTGTTCTGTTCTGTCATTCCGCTGCGAAAGTAATGTTTAAGGTTTGGCGGCTTGGCCCAAGACTCCCAAAAAGCTGTTTCGGCGATGTTTCACGAGAAGGAGCCTCCAAAGACTGACAGCAGTCTTAAAAGACGGCAGTTTTAATGCAAAGAAAAGCATCTTTCTGTAAAGCCTGGATTGTTTACAGGTCGTTTGGTATCTTTAAAGAATTATAGGTGATCAGTTCAATGCTTCAAGGAAAACTTATAGCAAAATTGCGGTATCGAAACAGCTGACCATTTGACGGGCCTTATGTTCCAAAAAGTAGCCTAAATGTTTCTCTTGGTTTCTGTGTGTCAGCCTTCGCCGCTTCGTAGGGATTTCATCTAGCGGTACCACTGTTTACGGTAACTCAAGAGCGTTACAAACCTCCGATAAATGATGTGGCACTGAGAAGCACTGACTACTGCACGGAGGCTCCGTCAGGCAATCTGGGACGTGTTTAAAATTTGTTTTTAACATACTAACATCATGTTGCTTACTATTGAAAACGCACAGCAATACGGGCCGAGAGTGGAATGGTGTTTTCATGCAGGAACCGTAGAAAATGCTCAAAAGCATTTTCAATAGCATCCAGTTTAAATTCTGGTGTTTCAGGTGGATTTGGTTTGACAAAGCGCCGGACAAACTGGCTCACAGTTTCTTGCAGCAATCTGTCCGTTTCCGTAGATCGACTAAATGCATTCCTCCGGTCGTCCGTGTCGCGGATGCAGAGCCACTGTCTTCCAGGTTCTGCAGGCTCTACCACTTCTTCAGTATCAGTATCAAATTCAATGGCATTGGATATGGCTACAATTAAGTGAAACCTCTTTAATGCAGAGAAAGCTTATAAATTCCACAACTGACGCGTTAACTTAGGGACATACTATCCACATTAAATAAACGCTTGATTTAGGCGCAAACTTCCTACCCCACATTTTGCAGCAACATTTACTAGTGTTGCTGATAAACAGGAAAAAATACAGTTTCGAGATGCGTTGGTTGCGTTTACCAGTGAGAATTAATGCTTGCGTTCTTTCCATCAGCCTAGCAGTTTCAGGACTGCTAGCCGCCGATATTCCAGAAACTGATGAGATACCTTGGTTTGCCCCAGACAGTATCGCTCGCATCATGGCAGTGTCCTCGCATTCCTTAATGGCCTGCTAACCGAGGAACCTGCAGATGACTCAAGTTCATAAAGGAACTACACGTTAAGCTACAAGTACTGTAAAAATAACCCGGAAGAACGTACAACTGTGTTGTTCACAACTAAAGCATGTTGCCGTCCTGTAGAGACCAGATTCGTAAAACCACGATACATATATATTTATACGAAGACCGCTACAAAAAAACGTTACCAGAGTTGGTCGTATTTGCCTGGGGCTGTGTAGCCGTGGCTCCACTAAGAATGGAGGTTTCGGTTGCTGAGCATTGTGGTACCATTCCGGTTGCATTATGAGGATGGTTTCGACTGGACATGTTGCGGTTTACAGGAACCCCTAGTGCTTGAGAACGATTTCCTGAAGCAACAGCGTACTGTAACACGTATGAAAGAATAACGTCCGACAAAAAACTGGTAAATTTCTAGAATGCGATAACGGTGGCGGCCGCAAAAAAATCTATGATCTGTGCTAAAAAATATGGAAGTATTTCTTCAGTAATTATGGGGTTTCAGGCTTGTCTGGCAGTGTTTTGCTTTGCAATGGGACTGTATGGAGACAAGCAGATGGTCGAGACGCATTTATGCAACTACTTAGACTCGCACATTGCCAGTGTGTGTGTGTGCATTGGTAATACACGCAACCGTTTCATTAATATGTGATTAATAGTATGCACCATGTGAGTAACGCAGTCTATTAACCGGAAATGTCATTCCGGGCTAGGCAATATTTTACTAAATAAGCTGTGTTCAGAAGACAATAATGAGTGGCTCATTGCCGGTGCGGCTTGTTTTACTGGTGTCAGTTGACTCACTTTAAACGTCCATCGCACTTTGGACTGGAATCAGTCCTAAACCAGTTGAAACAACGTTGTTCTGGCAGTGATTTTCTGAATTCTTTCGTTACAGACTTTTTATTGTTCCATCATTTTCGACACAACACAAGCTCGAACTGCATTATTTTTTGTTTCCATAATCTTGGATTTATCAAATGCTCGAACGGGGTTCCGACAGTCACCGTTCCGTAATGTGCAAATACAAAACAACCAGAAAATTCTCCCTTCGGGCGCCGTTAAGGCGAGTGAGCTGTATGTACTCTAGTTTCAAAATGATTTTGTTCGGAATTTTGTACGTGTGCTTTCTGAACTGACAAAACGGGATAAAGTATTGCTGTAGTTTCTAAAGGACCGATGAATCATAGATGGGGAAACGATTTTCGCGCGCAACATCCGGAAGTTGAAAAATCCGGAATTGCGCAAGAACCAGATAATACTGGCACAAATCGTCTTCATTTAGCCACAAAGACCAATACCGCATCCCGTTTTATCAGTTCAGGCCGCACAGACGCAAAAACTTTTCAGGTCTAAAGGAAATGGGCTCAGAGAGGCCCGTCTGTTTCAGTCTCGCTATGAGAAAGCACGAGACCCGCACTGTGTGACAAGACAATGTACTTCGGCGAATATGGGCGCCCATGTACCCGACAAAACAACGGCTTTCTGCACGATAGCATTTATCAGATTTCGGTAGACTGCGAAATAAAAACGGGGGAATTTCGTTACAATAGCGACTGCCCTGCTTGCATGTTACGTACTAATGGAACAAACACAAGAGCGCTAGTTGTCTTTTTGGTTTTATCTTTGTCTCTAACTGTCGATCTCAATTATACAGTGCCTGTCCCTTTCAGATCCAAAGCTTGATTTAGTCTCGCTGTTAATCTTTAAGAACACCTTACCATGGCGGAAAAGATACCTAACTGGACGTGTACCATTGGCCTTGGAGACGGGTCTCCGACAGCGCGTTGCATCAATGAACCAGAATCTAACGCCGTTGATGTCCGACGGGATAATGGAGTGTTACAGCACGGGAAAATTATTGACTGCGCCCCGGGTGGATGCATCGTCGACTGGGATTGTGATAGCGAGCACCCCGCTCAGTTTGTGCCGTATGGGAGCATGTACCGATATAGACGACGAGATTTTCGCGACAAGAATGCAATTTCCGAAGGAAGAGTGGTAGTCGAAGTACTGCTGCGTCGCAGCCGTACAGAGCCCAGAGCGTGGTACCAGGGGACGCTACTCGCCGGGGATTTCGGTTCGTGTACCAATTTCGGGTTAGTTCGAGCTGTGGTAGCCGACGGTGTCACTGCCACCCTTGCTCCTGGACATCGGATACGTTTGTTGCAAACCGAAGCACAGCTCGAGCAACTGCGTGTGGTGGAGGGTCAGTTTGTCAGGAGCCAGGTCCGGTTACCGAGTGGTTTTATACGTGATGACGTGCCCGTGCAAAGTGTTGTCGACGCCTTGAATAGGGAAAGTGGAATGTTGATATGGCGTACCAGAGCGTTAGTGTGGGCAATTCAGATGGACATGGAGACGCTGGATTTTGTATCGATTGGCACGGAATTCCTTCCTGAGGGTCTGCGGACACGAGCTTCTCGGACTGCGGTAAGGGTAGTTGATTCTTGAAAATGTGGGGGTTTGGTAGGCTGGGAGAAGAAGCACTTCTGAATGAATGATGTTGAAGAATCAGAAACAAGTATGCACGTACGTATATGCAGGACTGGTAAGCTGAGACGGTTCCGAGCCCTGATCGCAACATGTGTATCAGGAGGAGCTCACAACAACGGTGTGTCAACCTAGATGAGAAAAACCATAGAAGTATCGGTTTACAATCCGTCGGAACTGAACTTTATAGAGTGCTCGGATTTCAGTTAGGCCATGTGAATCTGCATTACATGTATAAAACATGTCCATGTCGTGCTGACTGGAGTAACTTCTTTATTTGATCGGATTTTGTTACTGTGATTGTTATTGCTTTTGAGACAAGTCATTAAACATACGTTCAAAAAAAAAAAAAAAACATAAAACATACCGCACGAGATTGTATACACCATATTCATGCGACTTGATAACATTTTACACTCTTGTATATTGAAAAGTGACCTGCTCTCACTGCTGAGCGAGGCGGCGAAGATGAGCAACGGACAGCAGCGCAAACGAAAATTATCCGAGACCGACCAGGAGTCAGCACCGGAAAATGAACGGAAGTTCAGAAATTCTTACACACCAGGTTACGGTATCCAAATGTTAGCTAAGGATATCCTAGTTAGCGTATTCTGCCATTTGGATAGTGCGGAGCAGAGCCTCTTGCGTGGAGTTTGCTGTTATTGGTACAGCACCCTTACCTCGCCATGTGTGACCCGTCTGCTTCGGGTGCGCTACAAGCAGTACAAGAACCAAGACTACTTGTCGGTGGCCAGTCTGCATCACGGCTGGACACCCCAGACCAAGATCATTGTTAACGCGGGTGTCGATAGCGTCGGTACCATGTTCTGCTGCGGCCAGCTGTTCCACACTCTGATTCAAACGGGTCTGCATGCGCCCGTGCAACAAATATTACTGGCCGATGTTGCGTTCTCCGTGGGTACTGATGGGTGTGATCCGAAAGGGGACGACCTGCTCAGCTCGGTCGGTCGTTTAGTTCAGCAGCTGAATGGATATGCAGCTGCTTGCAACACTCTTGTTCTTCATAACGTCAGAGCACGGGTACGTAGCAGTGTCTGGCCGCGAGTTGCCACGTCCGTGCTTATACGGACTGGACGGATTGCTGGCGGCCTGACCGTTGAGGAGGTCTGGTCCCGGATGGATAACACTCTGCCGCATTGGGACTACGCACAGCTGCAGCAGCTGTCGGCTTGGGTGTATGCCCAGAGGAATCATCGTTACGACCAGACAAAGATACTGGGTGTAAGTTGTTAGTCTAGAAATATTCTGCCCTACACATACCGTACTATTCGCCAGCTGTTAGTGCTAATGCTTGAGCATTGATTAACCCTTTACTGACAACTTAGAATTACTGTCATAGACTTATAGCCATCTGTTAAACGTTAATCCAAAGCTACAAAGGTGAAGGTTAATACCATGTCATAACCCGTACAAAACACAGCTAAAACGCTGCAAAAGGAGACCGATTTGACACGTGGCATCGTCATATAGTGAGTTTATCCAGCGAAGTTGCGAGCTACAAACCGATTATGGGTGGCCATGCCAGATACGAAGGCGCATTCGGTTATGATATTGCTGCCGATAATAGCTATGTAGCCAGGTAGATTCGCGGTAAAGAAACAAAACGCGGGGTAAAATAGTGATTTTCGTAGGTCTTGAACGAGATTCAGAGCCAGGACCCACGGGAGGCGGCATCTTATCGCAAGCGCAAGTGGACAGCAGCT
Source organism: Paramacrobiotus richtersi (assembly GCA_034698045.1). Taxonomy (NCBI): domain Eukaryota; kingdom Metazoa; phylum Tardigrada; class Eutardigrada; order Parachela; family Macrobiotidae; genus Paramacrobiotus; species Paramacrobiotus richtersi. Next base: position 9,142 of record JAQGAU010002026.1, read on the forward strand.
GACCTAGCCAATCTGGATGTGTTCGTGCTAAGCAACCTTACCCTGCACGGCCTGACAGCTTTTCGTACGGCAACAGCCCTGAATTTGCCATTTCATGGTAACGTGTTGTTGACGATGTAGAAGATGCGACTGCGCACTGACGTGAAAATGGAAGTTTTGGGCTGCTTGTTGGATTCTGGGCTTATTCTACCGTATAAGAGGTGATTCGTGCGTTTATTCAGTCTAGACTAACGCCCCCCAACTTTCATCGAACAGCTGGATTCATTAATCTTGTTTAGCAGCTGTAATACATTCTTCGTTAGTAGTTGTACCGGACATTTTAAAAACACAAATAATAATGTTCTTTTCAAATAAAAGGTTTGGTTGAGTGTTGTTAACCCACTTTGCGGAAGGTTCCTGGTCAAGTTGTCGGGACTGTGAACTGCGAAAATCGTCAATACAGTGAACATAATTTTTTTGAACCACTACTGCTGTACATTCATCCCAAAGCGGAAATTCGGATTCTAGGTGATTACAAAAATTTACTGTTGTTGTCATGGAGGGGACACTCAGTTTCCTTACCATTAATCACATCTGTTTTCAGTTTCGATGTCTTACATCGCACCCGCGAAACTACCGTGTATTGTATGATACATGTAGCGAAGCCGCTCGCTACTCATTAAGAGAACAATTGCATTGTTTACTGTATATCTATAGAAACAATTGCAATTGTCCTCTTAATTACTAGCGAGCGGCTTCGCATGTAGCTTCCGCAGTAACTGAACCTTGAGATAGTTATGATTCATGCACGGAACCGTAATGCATCGCTTTGTACATTTTTAAAACTGCCCTCCGTACACTTTGCTCAAGGCAAGATGACACCGTCTCAATTAAAAACTTTACTTCTTTGAATTAGTGGTAGAAGCAGCATAAAGAAGTACATGCTACAAGGCACTGTCATGCTTTGTGTACGGTGCGGTCAAAAGAACAGAATTATGTTGCTGTATGTAACACTTAGTCGCACTCGTCTTATGCAACGGTTGGAATGTTCTCAAAGACCATGCACTTTAATTTGTATTCTTCGGCTTGAATTGCTCGTGGTCGACAAGATGGCATTGTGTAACTAGTGTAGATGACAATTATGCCATTACTCATCGTTCCTAATGTATGACTGTCGCTTTTATGGCTTTATGATCGACGGCCGGCTTGAGCCCGCGTATCTTAGTGCCAAGAAAGTGTGCGGTTTTATAAACCAAGATCGTGAAATGTGTCCTGTTAGTATACTTAATAACACAAACAGTTCCTGGTTGATTAAAAGCCAAGTCCTTCACTTCTTTGTTGTTCTTCCTTACATTAACTGTTAAGGAATTTGTGGGCCGAAAGTGTCCCATCATCGTTTGGCCTCCGGTTGTCTCGATACTATAATGTTGTTATATAAAAGTGTAAACTACCACAGCTTAGTCGAAGCGCACGGCTGTAAAAAAACGTTTCTTAGCCTCTGTTGCCAGCCTAGCGAAAAACCCTTTTTTTCACGAAACAACTACTTCACCATGCGATCAAGCCTCTGCTTACTGTTGCTTCTGCTTGCCTCCGTTGTTATGATCGGCCAGGCTGGCAAGGACAAGTCTCCGGGGAAAACCAGCATGGTTGCCAAAAATGTCACGGTCAGCAAGCCTGCATCGAACAGTACGTCGCCCAAGAAGCCTCCACCGATGACCATGGATGTCAAGGAGTCGGCAGTGGTAACACCGCAAAAGGTCTATAAAATTAGGGCGTAGCGTTTGTGAAGATTGCTGAATTCAAGAAGTTCATCACCTGTGGTCGCACCGATAGGTACGCCATGTTGTACTTTTTAGCAAACTAGAATACAGTGTAATCAAGTGAAACCATTCTTGATGTCAACAACTCTGCAATCGTTATGTTATTTGGCTTCTTGTGAAAAATGCACTAGAGCACTATGTTTTGCGAGCGTAATTTGTGTACTTTTAGCAGTTAAAGCATGTTACCTCGGTTTGATGGCTGGACTTTCGGATTAATTACTAGTTCATCAAAGGGTATAACCATGTGATTAAAAAGTGAAATTGGACTGGGATAGTCCGAACATAAAACGAAACACTTACCGTAATCTTTGCTATAAAGTCATGCCTTACACGAGTGTTTACACTACATTGTGCACAGTACCGGTTATAAAATGTGCAAACAGCAATAGCATCGAATCAGATGAAAACATCCCAGAATGCATGACGGGATTGTACATACCTTATCGCCAAACTTTGTGGACAGCGTTACTAGTACAGCAGTAAGAAATATCGCGGGTACGTACCAGAGTGGTCACACCCCTTTAGCGTGTGACCACTCCATCAAGAGATTGCTGTAGCCATTCCGCACGCCTACACGTGGGTAAGCGCGTAGGCGAGGTCATACAAAAACAGTGGTACTGACCATAATCCCGGCATAACCAGGTTCTTGCCCCGCTGGCAAAGTAAGCAGTAGCCACACAGTAACCCCGCAGAACGCTGCTCCATCAATCCTGTTTGAGGTCCGGATCTCGGATTTTCGCCGTGATGGCCGTTAAGATCGCTTGTCTGTTCTGCATCGTGAATAATAATTTATGATCCAAAAGAGGCAGGCCACCTGAGGCCTTTCTCAACAACCATCAGTGATCACTGCAGCGTGATAGCGGTGTGGGCAGGGAAATGATTAGAAAGGCAGAGGAATAGGCTGTTCCGACCAGTTTTTCTCCACGATGCGAAGCATATTCTTTTATTCACTCTTTTTTAAATTATGTGTTCACGCGTTAAAATTCCTGAGGACGTACAGATACACACGAACAACCATAAAATCAGCAACCGTACCGATTGCAGATCCGCAAATTATCCGCATGGCCATCACGTTATGCTTATTGACACAGCGCTGCAATAAAACTTCTAAAGTAGATTACATCGGTGTTACTGTATATGGCGTATCTATGCGAAAAACACATTGAAAAATGCATACTTGTCAGCAGTTATAAGCTGTGCAACCGACTTCATTTATTGCGTAACTTGTTTAAAAAGTTTGCAGAGCCATAGAGTGCAACTGGTGTAGTTTGATATTTTGATAGCACACGCATCTGCTTCCATAGGGAAACTGAAGTCCCTTACATGCTAACCGCAGCAGATATCCAATAACAGGTACGGACGTACAAAGTGCGCCGGATCTTTAAACCGCGAGAGCAGAATGCGTGGGCTCTTTTGCAGTATGTCAGCGTAGCAACCCGTGTTTGTAACCGGCAATTATGTTTTCCCTGCACAAGCGGTTTTCATCTTGCCAGAGATCGCTTTAAAAACCGTAGAAAGCTTTCCGACACTATCGAAGTGCGGCCACAAGCGCAAGTGCTAGTCATGCGGATACATTGTGGATTTGCAGTCGGTACACTTGCTGCTTTTATGGTCCATGCGCTAAAATCCCTTAGGTTGTACAGACTTACGTCTGTCGGTATATCCTCAGTAATTTTAACGCAAGGACGCAATTCTGTTCAACGGTCCTATATTACTTCGCAATTTGGAAGGAACTGGTCGTCACATGATCCGACGATTCCGACCAGAAGTGTAAGGATTAGAAAGGCTGCCGATTGCGGAATATCCCGCAGCTTTTTCAGTCCATCCTGTGCGCCACACCGCTATCATACTGTAACGATCACTGCTGGCTGCTGAGATCGTCTGCCTCTTTTGCATCATGAACAAGATCACAGGCAAGAATCCAAGATGACATCCACCGGACTTCGAACAGAGTCGATAAACCAGCGTCCTGCTGCGTTACCGCGTGAGTATTATTTACACTGCGAAGAAGCCAAAAAGCTGGGTGAGAACTTGGAGTTATGGAAATTACCGCTGCTTTTGTATGATCTTGTCTACGCGCTGACCCATGGCTAGGGGCGTTCGGGTTGGCCATTGCAATCTCTTGATGGAGTGGTCACGTACCGTTGCGTGTGACCACTCCATTAGGAGACTGCGGGTACCCACGTTATTTATTTCTTGGATACGTCGAAATGAAGTTAAAAGAAAAGGGTGTGAGCGTGCGATCCATTAGCGTGTAAGTACCAGCCAAGGGGGATCTAAGAGGAACCACATTTCGCAGAATGGGAAGCACAAAGAATGCGCTGAAGCCATATAATACTATGATCGAAATATTCGGCCAACCAATGCTTTTGTGCGCGAGTGGCTGTTCTGAACTAACTTTTTCTCTCCAGGATAAACGTCAATTTATGCTTTGTTTTCATTTTATTCTTATATTTCCCATTCATGACCTGTCCCCAGAATCCGCGTTGTTGTTAGCAGTTCTTGATCGCTACGTCTTTCGTTTTCTTGCATGTGTGAAAGTTTTATAAAATTTGGGTTGCGGTCCGTTGTTATTGTTTGTTTTTTTGTTGTGTTGCGCCTTTTGTGGCTGTGTTGCGAGTGAGCTTTAATGCCAAGTGCACTTTAGTGTCCTCATGTACACAGTGCTACATCGTAACTTTTATCGCGTCTGGTGTTACCGTGGCATTAAACACGATGTTTAACTGTCATATGGGTTAAAGTGTGTTCAAGCTACGCATTGCTCTATTGTCACATACTGAGCTTCTCACGAGTATGACATTATTGCATCAAGCGGCAGCTGATTCAGTCGCGGGACAGTCTGTATAATGAAGGCCAGGGCGCTTTTTGGGGGACAAATAATCAAATATACGGCTTTTCCGAAAACAGGTAATGCAAGCATACGTTTCTGACTATAACGGTCATTGTTCAGGTAGTTGTGTGAAAGTTATTTACTTTGCGAACAAGCCAGAAGCTGGATACAAGGTCGGGAATAAGGAATACAAAGCTGGACACGAAGCTGATAAGCGCATCAAAACAATGCGAATGAGCACTGTTTATGATCTCGCCTATGCGCTTACCTTTGTGTGGGACGTTCGGGATGGCCAGTACAAGGTCTTGATGGAGTGGTCACAAGCCGTACGCACTGTATTTCTTACTGCGCCACAAGTGACGCTGGCCGTGAAGTTTGTCAATAAGTTATGCAAATGCGGGGACAGTAATGCTTTGCATAATTTTAGTTGTCTTGCGAATGACCTTTAATATGAAGTGCACTTTGGTGTTCGCTTATGCACATTATCACAACAATACTTTCACGTCGTCTGGTGTTACCGTGGCCTTAAACATGATGCTTAGCTGTCATGTGCGTTGATGTTTATTCAAGGTACACATTGTTGGGTTGTGACATACATGATTATGTTTCCTGTGGTAGCTGATATGGTGCTGCGGCGAAGTTTATTTGGAAAGGCCGGACTCTGTTTGTATACCATGTATAACTACTGTACATTACCATAACACAGTTCGAGACACTTCAGCTGAAAGTCTCGGCGGAAAGTATCGGAATTCATGGCAGTCTGCCATCAAATGGCTAAAATAAGATCATCGTTCTCTGCCGTTTGTAGACGAGGAAGACCACACTCTGGCGAATGGAGATGCTGAGGAATATTTTAAATACTTTCTACTTTTTGAGACTGGATGTCCCCTGTGTTTTCTCAGAAGGTATTTATTATATGAAGAGTACGCTCAGAAAATCCGCCAGTTACTCTTGGCGGATTTGCTGACCTTGCTCTTCCTTGGATTGGAGCTGTAAAAACCATAACACTCTATCTATCTTTGCATTAGAATGGCATAACATTCTAATGCGAACATTGACAGAGTGTTATGGAACTTGAAAAATTATGGGACATTAACCGCAAAGACTAATGTCAACGCATGAAGTATTTCCAAGCATTCTGTACTGAACTGCGATCTTTTCCGTCATTTCTAATCTCCACATTACAGGTGCCTTGCAGCCTAATCTAATCTAATTTCTTTTTATTTTAACGTCAGCGTCATCGCCTGCAACGAAGCATCAGGTTACCGCCGCCGGCGCCGCGCAAGAACGGCAGTTAAATAACGCCAAGCCATTTATACTAGGAGCTAACAGGTATGGAGTCTCCTAACTTTTCTTGTCTATTTCTTTTCCCACAAGGCGATGATAAATCATATCACCTTATGGGAGAAGAAGTAGCACAATATCCGGGATCCTGACGGCGGCTATCAGCTTGCACGGTTTGACGAAGGTTCAGACATGTATATCCAACTGGCTCCTGGCGACTGGATGTTGTACACGGCATAACGCTGGCTAGTGACAACCAACTTATTTATAACTGTATAAGAATTGGTTGCGTACTGGCAGTTGCAGCTTGTAATATCTAGCGTCTGTATATCCCAAACCAAACCGAAGCAAGGTGGTGAAATCTATTCAAGGGTCGATCATAATGTAGTTTTTAGCATTAGTACGGATACTACTAGGCCAGTTGTCATAATACGCCTTCGGTGTACTTGAAAGCGAAAGAAGTCAAAGAACTAATATTTTTTTACAAATGGTGAAAGTTCTCAGCACCTTGGGCCGAGCCGCCGATGGTCAAAACCTTATTAGGTAAATACACTAAAGTGAAACTTCCCATTAGCCGCGTACTTGGAGTTAAACTTTAGCAATCGTAGCCTTTATTCACTAGCTCATTCGTTTGCTTCGGTTTTTTGTTCGTTGAGATCGAGTCACAATGTCATGGGATGCTCTGGCAACTCGAATTATAAAGCGCCACCAGTCTACCGCAAGTCCGTAACTCACGGCTTACATATCTGAATGACATTCTACTGTAAGTTCAGTTTCAATCTAAACGTACTCTGACGGGGATGTACAGCACCAGTGGATCATAATTTGCACCGGAGAAAAGTTTCGCCGTCACTTGCACAAAAATCGCTGACATATCCCTAAGATTCCGTCCAAACTCTGCACTCGATATTGCATGCGATATAATAATCTTCATAATCTTTATTACGTAAGCAGGTAATCCATATCCTTTTATGGCTGACATTCAAAACATGGGAATTTAAACCTGGTGCGGCAGCACAACACGCATACCCACCATTAATACGTATTTTTAATGGTCATCCCGAACGTCCCACACGAGGGTATACCCTCGTGTGGTACGTTCCGGGGTGACCACCAATATGTATTTACATTGTTGATGTATGTAGTCTGATAACGAACGCATCTCTGTCCGTAGGGAGACTGAAAGCCCTTATACAATGCCGACAACAACTATCCAGTAACAGGTACGGAGGAAGAATGACACGGTAAGGTGGATCAATTGCTAACTGAAAATGCAGTGGCCTCATGTTCTTCTGGTTAGTAGCTGTTTTAGTAATAGTATTGCGCTAGTGAACAAACCGGCCGGCGAAACTCAGAACACTATTTCGATAGAATGCCGAAATGAAATGAATCTTTATGAAATGGATTTTTACTGCCCCGAAAATGATAACATCGGTAGGGTTTCCCAGGCATCCTTCGTTTTGTGGATCCCCGGCGCTCCCGCCAAGGACATCCACAGATCGAAAGAAGCGGGTTCCCGAAAGCGAAAAAACAACAGCAATCGTGTATGAAAACATCTGCTGTCCAGTAATCTCCAGTGCGTATGTTTGTACCCTGACCGGTGCTTTGCTCGCCTACAGCGCACTGGAGTTAGAAATCCTTCAATCGCCACAGCAGAATGGTTCTGCTTACTTACAGGATATCAGCGTAGCAGGCTGCACGACTGCATGAAAGCAGCGGCAGGGTCTAAAACCTGGCTATGGTAATTGCCACTGGCTATGGCAACTGGCAATGGCAACGCCTTTTTGGCAACGCCAGTGCTAAAACCTGGCAAGATCGGGATAATGGTACGCT
>JAQGAU010002027.1:0-16880 GCA_034698045.1 Paramacrobiotus richtersi
ATTTTGATTTGTGGTATTGTAGACAATATTTCTACAGCTATCACAGCCACCTCTTTTGCGTGGACTATTCCATTTCTTACAGGCAGTCCGCTGGCTACCTGTGCAATTCGAGATAACCGTTAGTATTCTTAGATTGTGAAATTCGGCTAAACGAGAGGATAAATTACAAAATTTAAACATATACAAATGCAAAAATCAGTTTCTAACATGAATATGATATTGTTTAGATGGTATCCTTGACCACATGAACTTACCATGTACGCATCCCCTAAACAATAGCAAAAACGAATATTTTCTGTTACATTATATATTGCTTCGGAAAGTTGTTCATGCGCACCGATTGTCTCCACTTTGTATGCATCGTGCTTTTCTACAATTTCGTCAAACTGGGTATAAAGATCATTCAGTAATGATATGACATCCATCGGCGTTCCCGAAGCAGCAATATTCGTAAACCCGACGATATCGCTGAAATAAACCGTGACCATGTCGAAAAACTCCGGATGCACCGATTCGCCTTTGACCAAACTCAGCGCGACAGCCCTACATTCAACAAAAACGAACATATTTTCAAGGCTGCCGTGCTCCATTTTACAGGCACTTTACTTTGGTAGCATTTGGCTCAGCAGCTCTTCACTGCGCAGTTTCTCATCCATAAACTGCTGTGTTTTGTAGGCGACTTGTTCTTCCAGATCGGACGCATACTTCTCCATCCGTTTCAGTAAATGATCAACCATGCTCCCACCAGCAAACCCGCTGATTCTTCGTAGCGTTTCTTTGATCTTCTGGAACGCTGGGCGATTGACGGGGAATTCGGACCAGCAGTTCTCCATCAGCTGGAACAGATCAGCTGAGCAGGCTGCGCGGGGCACAGGGGGACGAATGGGCGGAGACGTTCCACTGGCTATCTACAACAATGAGAGCAGCCACTGCGATGAATGTCATTCAGTTGGTGACTGTCATTGACAGTCTGTTATAATTAGTGTCGTTAGCCCCACATCACACAGCAGTCCGAATGGCGTATCGGCTAACTGAGATGTTGTTCCTGGCGATTCGTATGGTCCACAACGCAAGATTATCTGCTGAAGAATGATGGAGAAGCTGTACACGTCTCCTTTCTGAAATACAGAATGTAAAGATGTATACCAATACTTCCAGAAATCGCGAACAGTGTAATTCTAATCGGTCAAACCAGCTTCCAAAATGGAGTTTATGTCCTGGTATATCTTTCATGTACCCGCAGCCATATAAAAGTCATGATGTTCAGAATATTGTACGAAAGCGATTGAAGCTGGGAACGTTGTTGATAGGTTTCTCACATGTTAACTAGATTGTAAGAATTAGGTACCTGTGTTCCTCGAACCGGCATCGGTATTTTGAGCAACTCTGGGGCCCGCCACAGCAGCAAACTATAGTCACGTACTGTCTGCTCCTTTTCCAGCGGAGCAGTATCTTTTGGATCTTGCAGTTTCGTGATCCCGTAGCCACAAACTTTGACCGACAAACGCCCGTCCACCAGACAATTGACCGAGGTAAGATAACCGTGAGACTGAACTGGTGTCGAGTGCAAGTAGAGCATTCCCTGCAGAGTAACTTCTTTGTTCCGATTGATGTTATCATTAGAAAACTATACGTTTACGTTATGCGACATACTTCAGCAATATCACTTATTAAGGAGTATTTGAAAGACCAGTCCATTGCCAGGGATCTTTGGTCCAAAAGGTCATCCAGGCATCCCTTCTGGCAGAACTCCCCCAGAACATAAACTACCCAGTTAGCGTCATCCAAGCATAAGCCAATAAATCTTTGCAGATTGGAATGCCTTATTAGTTGCACCTGCAGTCGGTTAAAATGTGGTTAAGCTCACAAATCGCTGTAAATGCAAATGGAATGTGCTCCTGTCCTGCCTGATTCATTTGAGCAATAATATCCGCAGTGGGCCGGAACATTTTATCGGGCACCGACTTAATACCGATTGATGTCCCCTGCAACAGCGCAGCTTTCCATGGCGATACCGTATTAAAATATGACGATTTGGTTAATCTGGAACCCTGTAAAAACAGAATTTATAGTGATTCCGTAGTCTGGTATCAAAGTGTTTGCCGTATATTGCACCTAAGCCGTAAAGTTTACTGCAAAAATAATCCAGTTCTACTAGAGTGGGAAATATTTGTAAAATTTAATGGTACTTTCGAATCGTTGGGGAATTGTTAGTAACGTATAACTGTACTGCATAGACTAACTAGTTGATAGTTCTATACTTAATTCGAAGGTCGAAACGCGGGCGAAATGTTAAGAAAATGACTCTTAACTGGAAAGTAACGAATTATCAACGTGAGGTTAGCTTTTAAGACATGTACAGGTACAGTAGCTAACTTCACAAGGGACGGTTCTCCCGGTTAACACAGCAGTGATTTTTGCAGAACCTACGGCAATGCTTGATATCAGCCGGCTTTGACCATTGTTGAAGGAGGGTGCCCGGTTGATAATATCGATTTCATACAGACGATATCGCCACCAGTTGGGCTGCAGTGTTCCTTTGTTCTTCCTACAATGAAGGAAATAACTAAACATGACTTTTTGGTTAAGTTAGAGACATCACTGAACAAGACAAACTCTCGTACATAACACAGTAATATACGAAACCAGCCATGCCTCCTCCTGCACCCAAGAGTACCAGGATGCTCACGATTGTAATGAGGGTCACATTTGGTGATTCTGAAAATATGTGCATGGGTTATTATGCGTTCAGCAATTTTTGCTTGAAAATATTCGGTGACCTTTTATGCATCCCAAACCGGAAAAGCCGCACACCGGGGCATCGGGCGGAAACATCCCGTCAGCAGTTCCTGGCCATACTGGTGGCATTAGCGTTTCCGTTGCTCCAGTGTCTGGATCGACCCGAAGAAACGGCTGCCCAAAGAAGATATTCAGTTTGTGATAAAACGAGATCTGGCTGCGTATTACTGTGATTCGGCTTATCCATGTTTTGCAAAGCAACTTAGGATAAGTACCTACGTTGTGAGAACTTTGTGCCTCATTGAATAGCTGTAGATCAAATAAGACCTTCCGGTCTCCTTTGGGTGACATGTTAATGAAGGAGTGCAAAGGTGTCATAACGGAAATATTTTTCATATAACTCAGTAAGTTGTCTGTGTTGAGAAGAGTCAGGTTGGCATCATGCACCCGTCTGACTGCAGTGGTGAAGAGTATGATGGCATCGTAATATCCCATTACGATGGGGTCAACCTACAAAATGATATCCCGTTCATTTACGAACGCCAGCTGCAATTTCACTCCAGGAAAAGTATTTACTACAATAATATAACCATTATGTACAGTAAAACAGATCAAAAAACATACTTATCAAGTATTAGGTGGATCTCGTACGTAACATTACTTAAAAAAGTATGCCTTGGTAACAAACAGCAAATTGCCAAATACAGATGGTTCCAAGATATAGATAAAATAAACAATTGCTGGACTTTTGCGCTGAAATTTGAATGAATTAGAAGTGAACATGCATTGGCGCGCGTTATGAATGATTATCTATAATGTTATTGGAGACAAAGTATGACATCCACGTTATATTCTCACACCATATACGTAGCCATACCTGGTCAAAAACGCCATATTGATAGCCGTACTTCTCCTGTGCCAGATCTCGAACCGCTTCTGAAAAGTCCTTGAAACTATCGCCTTGGTATGTCTTCGCAAGCGACAGCAAAATGAGAGATTTGAACGCAAATCTTGCAATCTGCAAAAAGCCAGCGTTTGCTTAATGCTTGTCGAATAAATATATACGTAGGTACTATAGTTTCACGAATTCGTATGGTTTATATTTCACAAACGTATCTACTTGCTGGCTGTCGACTAGCGAAACAGTCTGGTAAATACAAGGCCCACCTCGGCCTCCGGCCTCGGTGGGTAGAACATAGAGCCAGTTTTGCGTGCGGAGGTCGGAAAAAGTTTTGTGGTTTTCGTTGACTGTGGTATTCAAAAAATGTTATAAACCGTGGATGGAGAGACAAAAAAATAATGTATACGCGCAGTTTGTTAACCAAGTTCACGTACATATATTTCGAGAGTTTTATTATTCACCGAATTCCTCAGAAGTTTGCCATAGATGCAGCGGTTGTTGTGAGCCATAGCGGCTCTACAGCATATTTTTCAAAACTAGAATGAATTTCAAGGAGTTTGCCCTTTGTTGTACATCTTCGCAAACATCCGGAAAAGCTAGTTTTCGCCTGTATAATGTTCAAGTACTATACTGTGAAAGTCTCATTCGGTTTTTCAAGGAGTTCTTGTTTCAATTTTTGACGAGTAATTTGCGGAAAATGTTGCATTTGCGAATTAAAACCAGATTTTGCGCGGGGTGAGTACTACGTATACCGTTTTAAATCCGGCGAATACCGAATACGGCCTTGTGAGGTACTTGAAGCGATATTGCGTCACTGGGCTAACCCTTTGGAACACAGCTTTTGAAGAAAAAAAAAAGAGCACATGCTTTCATGCTACATCGATTATAATAAGACCAGATTCTGTCGGTGCGAGTACTTCGCTGTGGGTCTGGCGTATGCCGAATAGGATTGAAAGTAGCATTTTAGAAGAAAGCGTTTGAAAAAAGGCTCGAGCAAATTCTTTCATGTTCCTATCGATTCTAATAAAACCGGGTTCTGCCGGGGCGCACACCGGTTTTGATCTTGAAATTGATCTTCCTGCTACCACAAAAACTTAGTAATTCATATTGGATTATACATTGAAGCCTCACAAAGCGCAGTTCAGAAGTTAGTACGTGGCAGAAAATTGTCGTAATTTATCGTACGCGCTCCGACTGCAGCAATATGTATTCCTGCATATGCAACGCTTCCGTACGTGTTGATCGCTTTTTTTGTTTTAAGCAAAGAACGTTTAAAAATGTTTCAGAAAATTAAGTAGAAAAAGTTAGTTATCAGAACTTCAACACGCCTACTTCTATATGTTGTATCGTTTTCTTACACATTTTTCGCGCGGCAGGAAAAAGTTATAAGTAGAACAGGGAACGGGAACACGTACTCCGATTGATAGATGAGATTTAGAGTTCTATTGAACGCGCTTCGAAATTCGAACGCGCCGTTAGTCCATACTTCACATGCGGTACGTGGCGGAAGAACGTCAGTGCATAGCAACGGTGACGGTGTAATTGCACACAGTCGCATGCTAGAGCTGCAATATGTAATTGCTGCAGATATCGCGCTGCCATACGCGGCGATAGCTGTTTCGTTTAAAAAACAGACAGTTTGGAAAGGTTTTAGAATTGTGAAAAAAAGGTTAGGGAAAAACGAATACGGCTTGATAATGCCCTGTTCTTTTAGACGTTTTTTGAGCGGCAGGAAGAAATGTACGTAGAGCTGGGAATGAGAACACCTCTGCGAACGGAAAGGGGAGAGGTTAGAGTATAAGTTAGAATAATGTCAACGATCGTCAATTTGTATGCCTATGGGGCACACTTTGCTATATGTATGTATACTCGGTTATCACTATGGGGCACACTTTGCTATATGTACGTATACTCGGTTATCACTACAACCCTCTTTGTTCGTTTAATTATTGAAAAGACATCCAGCATATTTTGATCAAGGTTGATCAATGTGGGAATCCGCCCCACGAAAGCCGCTACATATGCATGAGCTGCACATACCCCATCAAATTTATCCCCTCGTTCCCAGGTGAATCGCCCTACGATGGTAGATACAATATTATACGTATAGCAAGAGTCACGATTGCAGGAACAAACGATACGATTTTTCAATTTCGGAAAGGGCATTATATGGATTTATAAAGTAATATATTTTCAAACTTTCACGTAATTGTCATTTTTGACCAAATCCACATAAGGCTTGTTAGTAACAACTGCACTACAGAAGGGCTGAAATCAAAATGTCAACATTACCAAACCTCCAATAAGCGTCTACCGAATCAAATCTGACGGGGTCACGCAACATACGATATTATGTACGTGCAATGTAGATTGTCGACGACTGACGTTATGTCAGCTTTTCAAGTTCTGAGTCAAGTTTCCATTCAAATTAAATTTTTTTTAAATTCTCCTTGGTTGGAAGTTTGAGCCCTGCATTACAGATTGGGTTTTCAGTTTTATGTTTGCCGAAAACGGCAACATTTATAATTTATTAATTGGCATGAAATCCCGGTGAGCTCCACTTACCCCAGGTACTGCTGGAAAAAAGCTCAACTCCAATATAAACCTGAAAATTGTTTAAGAGTAGGAGTGTGCCAATTTGTTTCAACAGAGTCTGATAAAGACAGCCAAGTCAAGCGTTTTATAAAATACGCTAATGTTATCTTATGAGACAAATCAATTCCCGAGCGTGTTGTACAGAATTAATCACAAAAGGCCGTATACGGCCTTCTGTTTGCTACGTAGCAAACAGAGCAATAGTAAACGTACAACGAGCAAACAACGTGCCGCGGTACAAACGAACTTACGTATTGTCCATTGGTCATACCTGAAAACAAGAATTGTACTCCTGTTTGTCCCATTTTAGGTTGCAAGAGCTTTTACACAAGCTGGAGTTTTTCATTGACTAAGAAGTATTTTATATGGCTTCGCATTATTCCTACATAGTATCATATCAACAAATAATTGTTCACTATTATTGCATGAAAATACAGTCCTTACCTAGGTCATTAGCTGCTATCTGCAAAAAAAGGAATACTGTTTGTTCTGCACGTTTGGTGAAATAATTAAGGAATGCGCCGATCGCGCAACCAATACAGACATCTGTACATCTCGTTATACGCACAGCATACATGCTAAACAAATCCCATGTCCTTTTCTAAGTACTGTAAAAATCTCATGTATTATGCGCGTTCGTTTAAAGATTTGCTCGCTTACCAGTGTACGTCGCACCATTGTTGCATTGGCCAATATGATTATTACTAAAACAAACGAAACAGTCAGTTCTCTTGATGTCCTCTAAAAATGCAGTACCTACTGTATAAAAGCATTAGTTAATGAATTCTGTTTTACCACGAGCAGACGTGTTTGCATCCCCCAGAACGGTGTTCAATTGGGCGCTGATTGATGCATTACCAGCGGATATCTGGAAAATGTACGAAATCCGAAATTTATTATACAGATCCATCCGGGATGTTCGCAGATAGAAGATAAAATTATCGCCCAGCTCCCAGTAATAGGGATCATCTCTATTGACAATCAAGTAGGTATTGGTATAACGAAACGTGTCCAGAAATTTAGCGATAGCGTTTCCTGTGGCAGTGGCCGTATATGTCGTCCGAATAAGGTATCGGAAATCATTTCGTGGTAGTCCCGTGCGAACAGCAAATCCATTTCCAGGCACAGGCATATGGACCTTTTTCTGAAATTCTGCCGCCTTGTAGATATCCAGGACAGCTTCAGTACAGCCTGTAAAAAAACGTGGCGTCGATAATGTTATAAAACACATTTTCAGCGATCTATACGAGTAAAATTAAACTTCCAGTCAGCGTCTACTTTCAAATGTTGCTATAACGATTTTTGGAGTAGACGTAATATTCCTACGTAGAGGTCTGCTAGCTAAAAAAACTCCAGATATTTGCATAATTTTATTGCACCGCGAACTTTGGCAGCAGTCGATAGAAGGCGCGTTTCTACACATATACACAGATTGCACATTCGTTAATGAAAGCCACACTGGACGCTTTACCAAGTAATGTAACAAAGTTGGATTCTGCATGCAGTACCGCGGCCGTTCAAAACGTGACATAACGCAGTTTATGAAATAAGTTGACTAATTATAAGATTGAGCGGTAAGTACCATAGGACAGTTTTAGAAACAAGTGATAGAGACACATCATAGAAAACAATCTGAATTTCAGTTTGTCTGACTCTTCCGCTCACCTGGTCCGATGTAGACATCACACGCAACTCCCTCCATAATCCATTCAAGAAACCGGCTGAGAGCGGTGTTTTTTGGAGCACAAACACCGCTACTATTCTTATGTAACCAAATAACATGGAATGATTTCGGTAGGATTAGCTTAATTGCATGCTTCAATCCAATGTCCAGAGCTGCTGCAATTCTATTGTAGTCGATAATGGAATCACGGTTTCCAGCTTCGATAATTGTGCAGATAGTGATATTGTTCTGAGGTTCCACGCCTGAATCACTATTACTCGGTAAACCACATGCTTTCCGAAGCTCCCAGCCATCAGCGAAATGACATTTTAGGCGGAAAATGCTGAACACCAACAGGGACAAACACAATTTGAACAGCATATTCACCGCAGAGAAACAACAGAGCAGGTATTCCGGCACGTCACGCGCATCAAATCGTGCACGTGCTAATACAGTTTTTCTGGTTATATTGCACTAGACTTGTTCCCACTGAAACCGGGATTGTCTTTGTGGAGGAAATCGATGTTTATTGCATCCAAGAACAATTTCACCGTAATATACACAGTTACAACTTGACAGAGCGGTGAGTGGCAGGTTATATTCAATCGAAAAAACCAATATCGCGCTCTTCCAGTCAAAACCGCAAAGAATCGAAACCATCCAGCTGGCCGATGAATACGTTATAAAATAGCGCTGGATCATATTGCGCCCAGTTGAACCCAGACAATATCGTCATTTATTTTCCTACTATGTCGTGACTATTTTAATAACTGGAGTCTGGAGAGTAGAATTCCTGGCGGCAAGGTGTCTTTTGCGTATGCACCTCACAATCAGTTGCAACAGTTAGGTATTGATCATGAGTGGTGCATTTGCGCATCGATAAGCGCACTAACTTGTAGCTAACTTTAGGCCAAGTGTTTCAGAACATACTTCATAATCAATAACCACTTGTCAAATGGATAGATAGTACGCTCAACGCGTTACTTCATTAACAAGTGCCCATTACTGAACTTACTGTGCTATTAAAGTACCACAAAATAATAGTGGTGAATAATTTGTCTGAACACCGCTCAGTGACCGCTGTAATGAATTCATTTCAATAATGGTCACGAATCATGAGCGTTTGTTTCTAAGCCCTCCTGTACGTTGAGTACTCATAGGAGACCTAAAGCCGCTGCAATTAGTGATGAACATTTTGTGGATTGTCAACACCTTGTACACACGAGTACTCGGAAACGTTTGTTCGCTGAAAACCTTTACTGATCATGTGTCAACTAGTTCCCGTGCTTCAACTGGTGATGAAAAATAACGAAAAAGCGCCTTATTTCTTTGAATCACGCGGAGTATGTAGGAACAGCGTAATACAGCCGTTGTTCGCGGCACGTTCGGCTAAATGGGAAACAAAACGATAGAGCGCGCTGCGTTTCGTGGGAAAGAATGTACCAGACTACCAGATGTGACGAAGCTCGACTGCTCTCAGCAAATGCTCGATTACATAATTCAACAGATGTTCAATTAAATTGACATCTCAAATGTGTGCTGTCAAAAAAGTTATGTTACGAGATTATTTCCTACCGCTTATGAATATGCTTTGTGCACGGTATTGTATACAGTCATAGCCGTTCTCCTGCGGCGTGCGTGACTACGTCACCACCTTAAACGTTGTTGGGGTAGTCACGCACGCCGCCACAGAACGGCTATATGAAACAGTACTAATTTGTAGAATTGCCCGTTCTGTAATGGGTCATGTCAGCAACGGAAACGTATTACACACGTACGCTTACTAATGGCTAACTCAGACATTGTTTCACTCGCACAAGTTTTGGAAGTGCTTTGATTACGTCACTGTAGCTGGTGCTTTGTAAAATGATTGCGGTTGTTGATGAACTGACTAACTTCTATAGATACATAAATTATGCATGCAGGGCTGTTTGTTATGTAGCATAAGTCGGAAGAACTGTGAACGGCAGGCATGATTAGGCGTATACCCTTGTTTGTGACTTGTGAGTGCTTTTTCGATCGCCCAGCTCACAAGTTAATTCAAGGTAATCAGCTACTCAACTATGAGTGTGTAGGATGGCCGGCGAAGGTACTGCAGGTACCTTTTAAAATTTCAACGTGCAGAAGTGAAATTGCTCATAGAATGGATTAATTACTTATTACACAATTATTGATTTTAGTATTTGGTTGTTTTTGCTCTGGTAGTGTTTGATTACTGGTTGGCTGTTGCCGTTGTGATCTGAAGGTAGGCCATGGTTCGACGTAATCCGCCCTATATTCGCCCGTTTTTGTGCAGACTGCAGACGTTGCATGAATGTCTGTTGTACATGTCGCCAAGCGGGTCTGGAAGTGGAAGCTTCGGTCACCAACATCGACTGATTTTTGCGATTAACCAATATTCTCTCTGAAAATTCTGAAGTCTTCGAGAAACTCTACATAATTATACTCGTAGAGCGCGGTCTACTTACAGACTCGTATAGTTTACTTCACACCGATCGATATTACAATAATATATCCCTGCCGTTATGTACAGATACGGTACATACATTCTACATATGCAAGTAGAGGGTCCTGTTTTTTGTTGACAGTTGCAATTGTGACCGTCTCGTGCTGTATTTAAGTATGATTAGATCCATACACATACATAATTTTTTCATTTCGTAACATTGGCGTGTGAGTCTGCTATAATATTGTTCCAAGATATTAGCAAAAAGTTGAGTATGGGAAGCGGCGAAAGTGGATCGACCTCGTCAGTGTTTCAGCGAGATTATGCGTGGCAGTGTATCTCTGGTGCTCGCTACGGCCCCGTCGCGTGCAGATTGGGCATAACTTTTTTTGTGAGTTTGATTATTGTATCGCCGGGCACTCTGAACGTTACTTTCCGACTGGAAATCATGTTCCATAGATTCCAACTGTTCGGTTTTTGCAAGTGTTGCGTACAGTATGACACGAATCTGCTGTCATTTTGTGATTATCTAACGAACATGCTCAGCTTCACTCTACAGTAGTATGTCTCCTGCTTTTTGTAGCGTTAGGCATTAGACCATTAGATATCAAAGACGACTACCAAAAGCGTTATCCGATCCCCAGATTTTTTTACCAACAGCGGTATACACAAACTTCGCACTACGTTCAACACTTCGTTATGGATTTCACAATTCACGCTCTAGTATGGATTTTTGAATCTGCAAGACCATATTTTAACCAATAAAATCAATTAAAAGTTGCAATTAATAAGAATTGCAGCAGTACATCGGCAATCGTAGTACGCTTCTGCCGGAAACGAACGATCTGAAAATCCATAATCGATGGCAGACAGACTTCCTCGTTCTTTTGGTTCAGGAACAAAAACCTTCTAGACTTCTTTCGCACCAAACAAAAAGCCAAATTACAATAACCAATAGAAAAAGAATCCATCCGCAGTACCTGTACGGTATGTAAGAGTTAGCAAAGTGAACTATAAAATTCAAAGTTGTCACAAACTTTAAACAACCCTTCTACAGATGTGTAGATCTGTATTTATTGTAACTATCGTAGCTCTGCCAAGAATGTAAAATACCCAGGCCATTCGTATAAAAACCTGTCAAACGTAACAGAAACATGTAAATCGATTTACCGTGTGCTCCTCCCATCCCTAACAATCGCCAAGGCATGTATGTCACGCGCACGGCGGTCAAGTGCGGTTACAGTGTGAAGCGCTATATCCTAAAAAGTGCTAACAGATGATTTAACTACAAACCAGTTGAAAAAAACTTTCACGCTGTGCTTTACATATCAGCTGACTGACCAGTGAGATCACTCGTAAACTGCCGAAAGACAACCCAGTTTCCGAGCCACTGCACTACGACATTCTACGATACGCAAATCGCTCTGCACAACGCCAATGAAAGCCATCAATAATATTATTCTCTATTAATATTTTTGGTTCCGGATCTCGATGAAGATGGTTTTGAGACAGAGAGGATTTGGTTTGTAATCTGCCGAAATTACAAATTTACGAGTCAGGTCTGAAGGTATCAGAGCCGTTTCACTGTTCGAGACTCATTTGAAAACAACGTACAGTAATTATGCGCTTATCGTAGACTAACGGCGCAAATAAAGATCAAATACGAGGAACAGTATGACGAACGTCGAAGAGTATCTGACCTGTAAAAAGCCACAGCAGTCCGCCTAGTTTTTGACATTTAACTTGTAAGCAAGCAAAATATTTTCCTGGCAAAACTAGAAAGCCCACCTTCCAACAAATGACAGAAAAACGTGTATCAATGATATTCACAGTGAAATGCCAATGTCAAGGTTTTTCATTCAGAAAATAATTATTCAGCTTTTCTGATATATTTTCATACTTCACTTGACAAAAAAAAACCTATGCTGCTTCTATAAAAATTATCAAACGTAAAGACAAATAAAATTTACTAAATATAGTACAAACCGCATTTCAGCGGTCAACGGAAACGAGTGGAATTCGGAGCTGAAACTGTACGAGGACCGCGTTGTGCTGTGCGCCGTCTGAGTCACCGCGTGGTGCATCGCGCCACCCTGCCCTGTGACTCAGAGCCTATGCTGTCTGTACCTGCGTATACAGCGTAGCCGGGTGGCGCGTTGCACCACGCGGTGACTCAGGCGGCGCACAGCACAACGCGGTCCTCGTACATGTACAATCCACAACGAAATTGTAAAATCTGAATAACGTAAAAAAGAGAAAAATAAATATGAAGGGTTTTACAATAAATTATTTACTGGCTAAACCCAGATGGAGAAAGCAACACCACTGAAAAGACAGAATAAATACAATAAATTCGAACGATTTTCTGGTGTTCAGTGATTTCGTACACAGATTTAATCGAAAAAACCGAACAAATTTAGATTTATAAGACGAATTTCCGAGTTGACCTTTAATATGGTTATTGAAGACAAGCGTTACAACTCGATCAAATTCGTCGGCATGCAGTTTCATTTAAAATAAACGCATCCATAAAAAAATGTTCAAACATATGGCCGCTCATTTTATCTTTGCATTTGATTGGACGTTCATGAGCCGTTAATGCTACCAAATCTAACAATACACTTCGCATATACTAAACGCTTCCATTTTAAGTTAAGTAAATTCTCAAGCAAGTAATGCCCATTTCAAAAAAACATCCCGGTCAGAATGTTTGGCCGAAACGTGCACTTATTCAAACTATACAGACTGCTATACTAAATTACGCTCTGTACTGCATGATTTTCTTCGTTTGAGCATGGTGGAAAGCACAATTTGCACCACAAGGCAAAATTCACTGGAATTCGAAGCGGAGGGCGACGGCGTTCCACTGGACGGATTCGTCCGTGTCTTGACCGAAAGCCGAGTTACAAACGGCGGGCTTTGGGGAAGCCGGTCTCTTGGTGGGTTTTCAGGAATCTGGATGTAGGATTTCGGTGCGCATGCTTGCTGTCACAAAATTCTGGATGGCAGCGCGCGACAACACTTCCAACGCATCAGAAATCATGCATCTGTTCCAATAAGGCCGGTCAATTTGTCAGTTGGGTTATGCAGTTTGGTCAGGTAAACTAGCAAGTAAGTATTTTCGGGCAACACTCAGAATTAAACAAGTCCTTCGTACCAATATGATCTAGTAAATAAAGGGCAACATCAAGCAATTTTCAACCGAAGCGAAGCGAAGGTCCTCTATGCTCAATGAAAATGGGTTTTTTACCCGGCCGTCGGTCAGGGTACCGGAAGTATTACTTCATAACACAGTAGTAGAGGGCGCGTCCTCTATATTCAACAAAACGGTATATTTGTCCGTCTGTCGGTCACGGTACCGGAAGTACTACGTAATAACACAATAGTAGAAGCGAGCCCTCTCTATTATATGATACTATATGAGACTGTCTGTGTCTACATGATACTGTGATAAAGGTCAACAATACTTGCGTTCTTGGGAGTTGGGAGGGATATGAAACAATGCAGTACTGTATATCTGCCACTGTCAAGTACCATAAAAATACTCTTTACGTTCTCTGGGCGGTGGCCCAAAAATCCACAATTTTTTTCATCAACTCTCTCTCTGTGCAGATTTTCTGTTCGCTTCGGTCCACCAGTGCCCGCAAACAGCGAGTGCACTTGCCTAGTTTAATCATGTACTGGCACAAACGGTGAAAAGTTATGAATTTTCAAAATTATTAGTGCGTGACTTGACTTAAGATACCGGTCTGTGGATGACCCATCTTGCCCATAGACCGCTATGTTAAATCAAGTCACACATTTATAACTTTGAAAATTCATAACGTTTCACCATTAATTTTATGCCAGTAAGTTATGATTAAAAAATTGCTAAATATTGCCCATATTTACTACTGATCATATTGGTACGAAGGACTTGTTTATTTCTGAGTCGCGCCCGATAATACCTACTTGTAGGTAGTACTGGGAGGTCACCACAGTAAGCTGATGGTGCACGTGATGGTAAAATTGTTGATTTTTCTTTGTTGTTTGCATTTTTTTGCAGTAGTATTCTTAGGTTCCGGTTGGACATAGTTACCGTGTCGCTTCGAAAATGAAGCCAGTTTAACTTTCTCATATACTTAGTAAACAAGCAAAGATTCAAGTGTTGTACGTATTCAGCTGGAGTTAGTTAGAGCTGGAGGACTAATGTGAATAATTTGTAACGTACCTGAATGCATTCCGCTGCGTATTCTAAGATGCTCTGCTGGTCTCTGAGGAATTTTAATTTCTGGTATTGTCGACAATATTTCCAGAGCTATCACAGCCACTTCTTTTGCGTGGACTATTCCATTTCTGACAGGCAGTCCGCTAGCTACCTGCATAAATTCGGAATAACTGTTAATATTTGTGAGATTCTAAATTTCTGTTAAAAAAGAGCTTAAACTGCAAAATGTTAAGTATACACTAATGCAGAACTTATTTATAAATGTGATTATGCTATTGTTTAAAATATGGTATTCTTGACCACATGAACTTACCATGTACGCATCCCTTAAACAATAGCAAATATGATTAATTTCCGTGCAATATATTTCATCAGGAAGTTGTCCATACGCACCTATTGTCTCCACTCTGTATGCATCGTGCTTTTCTATTATTTCTATTACTTTTCTACTATTTCGTCACTATTTCTATTATTTTTCTACTATTTTGTGTATACAGATCATTCAGCAGCAATATGACATCCATCGGCGTTCCCGAAGCGGCAATATTCGTAAACCCAACGATATCGCTAAAATATACCGTGACCATGTCGAAAAACTCCGGATGCACCGATTCACCTTTGACCAAACTCAGCGCGACAGCCCTACAATTAACAAAATAAAACATTTTCAAGGCTGCTCTGCTCCCTGTTTACACGCCCTTTACTTTGGTACCATTTGGCTCAGCCTCTCTTCAGTGCGCAGTTTCTCATCCATAAACTGCTGTGTTTTATAAGCTACTTGTTCTTCCAGATCGGACGCATACTCCTCCATCCGTTTCAGTAAATGATCCACCATGTTCACCCCAGCCAGCCCACTGATTCTTCGTATCGTTTCTTTAATCTTCTGGAACGCTGGTCGATTGACGGGGAATTCGGACCAGCAGTTCTCAATCAGCTGGAACAGCTCAGACCTGCAGGCTGCGCGTGGTACAGGCGGACGAATGGGCGGAGACGTTCCACTGGCTATCTACAACAAACGAGAACAGCCACTGCGATGAATGTCATTCAGTTGATGACTGTCGTTGACAGTCTGTTGATGTCGTCAGCCTCACATCACACAGCAGTCCGAATGGTGTAGCGGCCAACTGTGACGTTGTTTCTGGCGATTCGGATGGTCCACAAAGCATAATTCTCTGCTGAAGAATGATGGAGAAGCTGTACACGTCCACTTTCTGAAATACCGAAACGTTACACATGTAAAGATAATTAATAAAAATAATTAATAATACCAATAGTTAGTTAATAATTAATAATCCCAATAGTTTATAATATCAATTAATAATTAATAATACCAATATTTGCAGAAATCGCGAATAACAACGTAATTGTAATCGGTCAAACCAGTTTCCAAAATAGAGTTTTGATGTTCTGGTATAATTCTTCCATGTACCCGCAACCATATAAAAGTCATATGATGTTCAGAATATCGTACGAAACTGATTAAAGCTGGAAACGTTGTTGATTGGTTCCTCACATGTTAACTGGTTTGTAAGAGTCAGGTACCTGCGTTCCTCGAACAGGCATCGGGATTTTGAGCAATTCAGGAGCCCGCCACAGCAGCAAGCTGTAGTCACGTACTGTCTGCTCCTTTTCCAGCGGAGCAGCATCTTTGGGATCTTGCAGTTTCGTGATCCTGTAGCCACACACTTGGACAGACAAACGCCCATCAACCAGACAATTGACCGAGGTAAGATAACCGTGGGACTGAACTGGTATAGAGTACAAGTAGAGCATTCCCTGCAGAACAAGTTCTCTGTTCCAAGTGATATAAGATTATTATCATTTGAAAACAATACGTTTATGTAATGCGCCAGTGTGCTAGTAATTCAACATACTTCAGCAATATCACTTATTAAGGAGTATTTGAAAGACCGTTCCATTGCCAGAGACCTTTGGTCCAACAGGTCTTCCAGGCAACCCTTCTGGCAAAACTCAGCCATAATGTAAACTACCCAGTTAGCGTCATCCAAGCATAAACCGATGAATCTCTGCAGATTGGAATGCCTGATTGACTGCACCTGCAGTCGGTTAAAATGTGGTTAAGCTCACAAATCGCTGCAAATACAAATGGAATGCGCTTCGGTCCTGCCTGATTCATGTGAGCAATAACGCCCGCAGTGGGTCGGAACGTTTTGTCAGGCACCGACTTTATACCGATTGACGTCCCCTGCAACAGCGCTGCTTTCCATGGTGAAACCGTATTAAAATATGACGATTTGATTAATCTGGAACCCTGTAAAAACAGACGTTTGTGATTCCGTAGTCTAATATCGTCCGTATACGCCGAATA
>JAQGAU010002028.1:0-16873 GCA_034698045.1 Paramacrobiotus richtersi
TTACAGTCTTGTTATGTGCGGCACAACGCATGGTGCCTCTGCCAGAGAAATCTGGGGAATAAAGTTGTCTTGTCTTGGACGTAATTATCGGGATTTTTACATTCTCGCACAAAAAAAACAGTACTCGAACAAGAACAGATTAGCCTGCAATACTTACGCATGGTTGTCTGCATTGGCGCACGGGCCTGCTGAACTGTTGCACTAAATCAGTGAAAGGGGATATCGCTATGGCGTATGTCCTACTCCTGGATCAGGCTGAATGCTATTAATATGCTTAATGTTATTATTATCTCATTATAGTAGCCAAACTCTTTACAAACAACTCACAACATGACTAAGTCCTGCTGACTGGCTGTTGGAAACGTTTGGATTTTTAAATTTTGTTTCGTAAACCTAATTTAGAGTGATTTTGTTGAGGAGAATAGCCGTGGATACCCTATGAAAATTGTACTGTAAACGTATTTTGGCTAGATATTTAGTACCAGTTTCGTGACTTGTAATGTTATGTTTGGTAAGGTATTTATTACAGTCGATTCACGGTTGCGGAACATTCACCGCGTTTGTTGCTTCGCACTTTCGCAGGCTCATATTCCAGATGCAGCTTCTGCATGATCACATGCATTACAAAGTTCATAACAATGTAAATCTTTTAATTGTGAGATTCAGTGGAAAGATTCCATAATTGGCATTACACACGAGCAAGCGTCGAAAGCAAACAAAGCACCAGATACAGTAAAAGTGGAAAGTAGTCTCCCGCAAACCGAAAACAAGTGCTAAAGTCTGGAAATGATATACGGATGCATTGCACAATAATAGCACTAGCAAATCCTGTGAAATGTCAGGCTGCCAAATCCCACTTGGTGAGTAGTCGCTGTATCTGTCCCTCAGCCATGGTCTTGGCAATTGCAATCGATAACGGTCTCTGCAGTGGGGAGCCTAGGAACAGTGAGGCATTAGGCCATACATTAAGATTCTGATGGCCAACGAAGGATGCACTGACCAAGCTGGACTTCCAGTGCGTAATAGAAAGTATGCAGCGACGGTCGGTTGATAACCAACTGGCCATTCGAGGTATTGACGGCCACAGCCACAGGAGCGTCAGCGGTGACGAAGGCCCAGCCCCCTTGCCGCACCAGCGCTAATCCGGCATCATCGTCCTGCACCAGCGAGGTCGGCAGGTTGGCCTGTACGCTGGCCAAAATCGTCTGGGCGCGCGGTTCCTTGGTACCCTATAGCCACAGCTAAGGCGTTAACCGAAACGGTATGTACAGTATTTCGGCTGGATTCTCGCTGTATCCTATTGTCAGATTCACTGTGAAAACTTCTGCTGTTCATATGTATGCTAAGTTCATATCTGTCGGCTGTAGATGCAGTTAACTATAGTTAACGGACTACTCGCACTATAAAAAGTAGGAATCAGCCAAGTGTAATAGACTGCGTAATAGAGTGTAATAATGTGTGATAGAATAGAAAACTACACCCATGTCTCGTGTTCCTGAAAGGCGGACATATTTTCCACAGATGGGTCACCGTCTCCGTCTACCCGACTCTACCGGAGATCAGACTTTACTAGGAAAGCGCACTCGCTGAGCTTACCCTAAAATAGGTGAAAGCAGCAGAACTCCTTTGACGGCATACTTGATGGCATTCAGTGACGCATTAGGTGTGCTGACTATTACCAGATGATACGGCATGAAGGGGACGGTGAAGTCAATGACCGCTAATCTTTGAGACGTAATGGTGAAATCGGCAATCAGTGCCAATCACCATATCGGTTGCCTACAGTCAACGAATACTCTTGAGTCATGACCAAGCCCCATATCCCAGCCGTTAGCTATCCATTCGCAGAACGACTGTATTATTTTCTTTGGTATAATTGTTAGTATATCAACATAATTATTCTACGATTACTAGAGCAGGTGTTTCGTTTACTGGATAAACATAGCTATGTACTTCTGTGTAATGGAATGGAATGGAATGGAAGGGAATGGAATGGAATGGAATGGAATGGAATGGAATGGAATGGAATGGAATGGAATGGAATGGAATGTAATGTAATGTAATGTCGCTAAAGACCTGCATCTTCTAGGCTTCGCAGTTCGCTCATTCATAGTCATACAAAGGAAGAACTTAATTAGCTTACGTTGCGAACCAGGTCTCCGACCAATCCATTCCACACTCCGCCAGCATCTGGACCTCCGTACACGCCGTCCGCTTGGTGCGATAGCGTGAAGTCAAAGTTTATCGTCGCTTTTAAGGCGCTCAGCAGATCCCAGACGAAACCAGTGAAGCTGCCGTCCGGATTCATTCGCAGGAAATTGGAGTTTTTAGACTGCAACGGGAGAAACTGTTTTGGAAGAGTAAACTTGTTTGGGATGGCATCCTGCATCAGTCATCAAACAGAGTAGTTAACAACTTACGACGAGAGTTAGAATGCGGTAATTTGCACAGCCGAGACTGGTCGATGTTACTGTGCAGGGGTCGCTGTTGATTTTGGTGCCAGATTGGCAGGAAATACTGGCCACAAGTGCAACGGCTACCGCTAAGGATAACATCCCGAAACTTTTATTTCCATTTAGCTGCTCAGATTTGCAGTACTTAATTGACCATGCAGCATAATTTAGACATAAAAAGTCAAATAAAACCGTTGAAACCAAACAAAACACGCCTTAAGGACACACACTTTATACAATCAGAAAGAGCTCATCCATTCTATTACACTCGCAAGTGCTGAGAATAACATCCCTATTTGAAACAGTTGTATAATAAAGGTAAAAAACACTCTACAAGACGGCGTTCGCAGTCCTTCAGGACCTTTGGTTCGGGATATCTGCAGAAGTATTGTACAAATTATCCTAAAGTATCTTCATACAGATGGAATCCAGGCACTGGTCAAGAATGACCGTTTTTGCAGATCGGACACTGGTTCAGTGTTGGGACGCCGCGATATCGTTTTCCGCCGCGAAAGACCTGTCATTTGAATACAACAACCGGTGGCGGTGCAGGCGAATCAGTAATAACACTTTCGATAGCATCAGACTTTTCAGTTACATCATCCAGTTTCCGCTGAGGAATAAAAAAAGTATTGCTTATCTGCAGTGTTCGAGCGCATTTTGTGACAATATTTAAAGCAGTCAAAGATTAAAGTATCATGAGTACTAGTACTGCAATTTTATAGCTTATGCTACACCTAGCATGGGCGACTTCTGCGAATTCTTAAGTTCACTACTGAGCAAATATACGACTGTGCCACACGGCCTTGCTTGTTGTGCGGACCATCGGTATCCTTGCGATGCTCAGATGATATTAAAATCTCAGAGGAAACCGTCGTTGTTGTTGTTCCTTCCTTGTAAGCGCAAATAGTCATTAATCCGAGTTCCTCGAGGATGATGTGGCCCGTCTAGCTACTGCAACACTGCATCAGCATAAACTGGCGTTGCAGACCGACGGGTGGAGTTTAACTAGTTCCGCTCTTTTTTGTAATGAATCTTTTGGAGTTTTTGTATTTTTATAGAATTTCTTATGCTACTGGGTAATACTGGAAGTTATCCAAAATCCAGTTCCAACAGTATATAGTGTGTGCAAGTGTGTAAGTTCGATAAGTTTTGATTCAACTGTCAGTGACGCGCTAACAAATAAGTTGGCAGTAATAAGTCATAAAGTACTTGTACATTTTACCAGCCAGGAATCAACCAGCCAACGGTCAGTTGCCTGTCATTCAGCCAGCCGCAGTGTTTAGCAGCATCAGAATTGAAGTGCGCAAAAGATTGAATGCGCATCGGACAAGACCACCGCGCCCTATATTCTTGTCAGAAGGGTTCCTCCCGTTCACGTTCCTTTCCATTTAACGTATTTCCCTAGGTGGGTGGCCCGCTGAACCGGCTTGACTGGTGGTGCGTTTGATGCTGTCAGTGAGCCAGGAACGCGCACGTGTTGGTTAGTACATCTAACGAAATGTCCCGGCTGCACCCATTCTGTAGTTTTTTTTGTGCCATGAATACATCTTTGAGTTCGCCCCTTAATTCTTTGCTGCTAGCCAAAATAACTATCGGATTCAATGCCACGGATGTCAGTGAAAACCAGCCTGCAAAATCCTCAAACTCCTCCGGAAAATCGTAACGACCCCAATACTCCGCTAGGAAAGCAAACGATAGTGGTATCCATGAAAGTACGGCGATCAGAGTCAGCAGAGTTAGCAGAAAAAACAACCTCCGTGTTTGCTTGGCTAGTGCTAGTAGTGGATCCGCAAGAGCGCGCTTCCCGGACGAAGCGCTTGCGTGCTCACTATTGGCGTCCATATTTGTCTTCTTGCGTATAATTTTTCTCAGCTTCCACAGAAGATACAGGTACCCTACAATCATCAGTACAGACGGAAAGGTTGCGATAAGGATGTCGACGATCAGGGATAGAACTCGCTGCTTATCTTTGTTGATATGACAGCCGTTAGTTTCTCCGGGCAGGCGGTACCACATCGAATCCATAATCACTAACGGCAATTCGACTGAATGGACAACGATCCACATTAGAATGCATACTACTGCCGCTACTTTGGTCGAGTGGTGCCTGTGATAATGTAGGGGGAATGTAGCAGCCCATATAAGACAACAGGAGATGATAACCTGCGCCCACGCCATATAGTCGTATAAGGGCCAGCTCGCGTATACATAAAGATCACAAAGTCGCGATCCCTGCCAATAGTTCTTTTTCATCCAATATGTGACGTCATACTGAGCGCTCAGCGCCACACAAAGCATATTAGCTATAAGCAGATTACCGAAATACACTTTCCAAGGTCCGGCCAACTTCTGGCTAAGAACGACGACAATAAGTGTACAAAGGTGCAGTAGCAATGTGAAGATTGTGGAAAATAGTCTCAATCCGGCGAGGAACGTCCAGTGAGTGCCAGTCATGTTGCTGTCGTACCAATTTTTGATGTCTCCCCCTTGATTATGGTCCATTGCTTTCCAAGCTGGGCCAGCATTTGCTCTGTCGAGCGCTTAGCGGAGTTCGGGCAAGCGATGCTCATGGGATCTAATAACACGTTGGTAGAGGACGAAGTGCTCTTCAGCGGATCATCTAACAACATTCGACTGAATTCGTTATTCCATCCGCAAAGTGTTTGGTTATGGAACAGAAGGCTCTAGCATTCATAACGAAAGACGAATCCGTAGATCGAGGTAAACATGATACAGTCAGTGCATGCGGAAGAACATCTGCGCAGCGAGACTTTCGACACATGTACAGTTTTTCAGTGTAGCGTGACCAATTCTTGCACGTTTCTGTACATGTAGAAATTGTTAACTTATAGTAATACATGATTCAGCACGTGGCTGCAGATGTTCGCGCTTTTCCAGGGCAGGAATGCCTTCGGCTAGTTAATACGACCAAACAGCGACTTATTTATTAGCGGCAGTATACACGTTTGATTGCAATACACACCTACGAAGTCAGGCCTACATGTTTTGGAAATGAGCTCGTTCTTCTTCCCGCGAAGCCATATTTACCTTATACCACTGCTTTTGAAATAGTACCCTTTAAACTCTGAGAAATCTTTATACTCATGCCTTCTCCGTTGATTTTATTCGACAAAATCAGTACACAGATCCGCATTTAACGAACTATTGTGAACTTACTCACAATTATAGTTCGATCAGAAAATCGCTGCTTTGTCTATTTATGTTATTTTCTCTTCGGTCAAGTTGTTTCGCGAGAGAGGCAAAGTCCCGTTGTGAAATTAAATCCGTAGGATCATGAGTGGATGAGTTTATGCCCATCTCTGGCTGGCTAGTTAGAGCAACTCCATCCCGCGACGCGGAGTCGACAACATCGAAGCTGGCTACATGAGAGCGAGTCTGATTGGTCTGCAGAAGTTTCTGGCCTGAGCTCAGCAGGGCTGACGGCAAATTTTGACTAGTGTGATCAGTAATTAATAACGGACTAATTACTTGTTCATAACTGGTTAAACAGTAACGATTCAGCGGCATTGAAGCGATAATAATAACACAAGATTCATGACCTTTGGCCTGAAAACTGACTAAAGTTCTGTAAACTATTGAATAATACTATGACGGTGCATGCAGACGAATGTGCGTATCCAAAACGACATCTACCGCTGATGCAGCTGTGCGAAGCGACTCCTAAAGGATACAAGAATGCGTATGCGTAGCACAAGATTGGATAACCCTACCCTGCACTAAACTTTAAAACAATAAATCAGAATTGATCTAAAGAAACAATAATCTAAATACGGATACAGGTACCCGTACCGTCCTTTTGAAAATGAAAAGACGGGCTGAAAAGACGGGAAAACTAATAAGTCAGGTCGAGATGATCAGGTGGTCGTATTCCTGTCGTTCTCTTTTTTTTTCATTATTTTGTGATTTTTACTCTTTAAAATTCAGATTCTTCCAAAAAAATTGGATGATAGTTAGATGTACCAAGCATAAGATTGAGGTGCTTCTATACAAGACAGTATACTGTGATAGACTGAGCGGAAGTTTAATGACACAGATAGCGGCGTCACCAGAGCTATGGCGGAGATGAAGACAATGCAAGTGTACTAGCTTGAGGCTAAGCTAGCGAGTGTGTGAAAGTAAGTTATTAATTATATCTGTGCACGGTGTGCACATAGCATTGTTAGTGCCTGAAACATCGCTTGTATAGTTTATAGTCGCCTTGTTCGTGGGTAAAGCAGCAATAAACTCTCGATTTTTATCCCGATTCAAGCGCATGCGCGACCCAGGATCAGACTCGTTGAAATCTCCGAGTAGTTAGGAACGGGCAAAATCTATTGTCTGGAGTATATCGCTGTGTGCACTAAAGTGCGACAATTACTTGAATGTTCCAAAGTAGAAAGTGAGCTACTTTATCGTGCTGTGTGCCATGTGGAAAGTGGACCAAAAAGTTGTTTTGGCAGAGCACCATGTGGGTTTTTGCATCCTATAGCCGTACGAAGCGGGCCATTGAGCGCCGTATCACATTAAAACGAGCATGGCAGGATTTACAGCGACTGGTTCCAAAGTCCGCTATACGTTTGGAGAAAAGGACAGGATAGAAAACCTTCAACAATGTCCAGCTGAGTCAGCAACATACCGTGCCGTTCTAATGGACCCGGGTCGTTTCGGCGAAAAGGATTTCGTGGCAATTAAAATATTCCGCATCGATAGTTCCACACGGGAAGCTGCCCAGTTGACGGATCCGGATCTGTTGATGCGGTGGAAAGAAGTAAAGAAGTTGCAGCATGACAACGTGATTGCGTACCACAAGTTTTCAATGCATCCCACGCAGTTAATGCCAGCCGGAGCGGAGAGCGGCCGAAGGATTATCGAGCTGGTTTTCATTATGGACTGTTGTAATGGTATGGCTTTCACCATGTGCTAATTGTAATTTTAGCTCGATCGGTACCGGGGTCATTCGCAAAGGAACCTTTGTCCATTTGTCCACTAACACAGGGTTTTTACTTGGCTTATTGGGCAGTTTCCTCATGTTTGTGCTGGCAGCGGAACATTGTCAAAGTTCCTCAGTGTTATGGAAGGCGGACACTTTTTCGGTGTGTTCCGTTAACTTTCGTGACCCTATCACTATTTTTTAGCGACTACAGAAGAACGTCCGGTGCCACGGCGCGCACTGGAACAAAGTATCCAGTTGTGGGAACACTGTGGGGAATAGTTCCCGGCCTGTAGAACAATTTTGGGAAAAGTGTCTGAGCCATCTGTCGAACGCGTCAGGATCCGGAATAGTGTCCCGGTTGTAAAACACATCAGGGAAAAGCGTCAGGGTTGTAGAACGCATCGACGAAAAGTGTCTGGTTGAAATGGACATCCAAAGGATATTCCAACGATGAAAATTCTGGGTGGGCAAAATTTACGGGGAAGTTTTTTTTGCCCTCCGGACGGTTTCAGTCGTTGAGGGGAAAAAGTGTCCGGTGGTATCTGCAAACAAGTCGACTGCCATGAAACCGCACTTCTTCGATATCATAATTCTCAGCAAATTTTAAGCTCTCTTCTGGTTAATCGTTAGGCAAGACTGACTTAGGATAAAACAAACCCGAAGTGTTTCAGTTCTGACAGCTTTCACAACAACCGAGAAGTAACGTCGCAAAGGGTGGTCTTTACTAACGGTGAATTCCCTCCATGTTAATATGATTTCCCCTGAATCGAAAGCACTAGGGGAAGGGTGCATTGGTGCAATATCCCGTGTTTCGCAAAAAATGTGACATATACTGCAGACTATGTCTAAGGACCGTTTATATGGCTGAATCACGTTTCTTATGCCATAAATGACGAATTAGATCTAGATGAGATCTCGGCTACAATGAAAGCACAAGAAGTGTTCTAGTTGTTCAGGATTCCTGGTATCTTTTTCTGTTCGGGCGCTTGGTGGCCACTTCGTCACTCAACGCTTCGGCTAGTTACATGCTGATAATGCTAGCTACATGGCACATGGCGCCCTTTAGTCTTAAGACATCGAGTGTCAACGAGATTCAGAGCTCTCCCAATCGTTTTGCAAGTCCGTGCTAGTGTTAGTTGTGATGTTAAGGAATTTTCGAGTGCATGGTGCCCAAGCGGAATAAGCGAGGCCAGGTGATCTGCCGTATACGTACCCTCAAGCTAGTGTAAAGGAAGACACAAGTCAGCCAATTAATCTGCATATATGAGCTAGAACAAGCTGCGCTTATCATGGTAGTGCCGGTTGCGATGGTGCACTAGATAAATGTCTAGTTTCCTTCTCTTCACCCTGTAGGTTCTGATTTGCGAACTACGATGATTAGAATGCGGTCCACCGGCAGGACACTCCATGTGAAGACACTGTTCGACTTTTGCAAGCAAATGGCCAACGGTCTGGCGTATCTCCATTCCAAGAACATCATTCACGGCGATTTGAAACCAGATAGTGTACTCGTCAATAGATCATCAACAAACCAGTTTCGTCTTCGCTTGTGCGGTCTGGATAGCTTCACACCATCCTACGCAACATTTGTGCACCCGAGGCACGTGGCCATGTGTGCGTCTTGGGTGGCACCGGAAGTGCAGGTGGTTTTTAGAGAGGCCGCGTGTGCTATCCTGGATGACCCCATCTACGCTGTACTTCACGAGATGGGGAAGCAGTTTGCCGCCATGAACATGACGCTCCAAGAGCCGACTGGTGCATATCGGTTTATGGAACAGATTATTCAGACGTACGGTGGACTTCTGTGGCATTCCAAAGAGCCTGATGCAAGAGAGTTTTTCTTAAAAAATCTCCGTCGGTATCTAGCCGACCATTTCCATCCTGAATGGACTTCTGAAGGAGCCCATTCCCATCAGATTAAGTTGTTTCACGATATATTGCAAGTAATGTGTGAAATGGATTTTGCACGTGCACGAGAGTTTTGCGCATCCCTACAAGCCGATATTACGGGGTTCTTTCAAAAATCACCAGCTGAAACACTTGACAGTGTTATGTCCATGTATTTCAAGCACATACAAACTCCACCGGTGGCTGATTCACTCAGTCCAAATGTCGTATTTCGTATGCGGAATCTTACTGTTCGGGTAGATGGACGTAAAGCAGACATCTGGAGCATCGGACACATCATGGAGTTTTTAGAATTCATTGCTTTTTACACTTCAGAAAAGTGGTTCGATTCGTACAAAGCCCCTTTTGGTTTGTACACACCCAAAGATGACGAGGTAGTCTTCTACCAGGCTAATGTTGTCCCTAGAGATTTCAAGCAAATTCGGGAATCTTGCATGCACACATTAGCCGATAAAAGAATCACAGCCAGGGAGTTGATTAACAAGCTGGTGGATCTTGAAGAACACACTTATGGAAGCACCTGGATTAATAACTTGCAAGATGGATTAACCGAAAAAGAAGCGTGCAATAGCCATCGCCAAATGCTCCAGGAAATTGGCTGCACATGCACCTATGATTACTCTTTTTGGCAGGATTGCATTGGACAAGGCGCGTATGGCTTTGTGTACAAGGCAAGAGTTACTCGAGCTGGCACTTACAAAGGAAATGCAACAGTTGCCATCAAAGAAATAACGTTGAATCACTGTAAAATCAAGCAGATGTACCAGGATCAGAGTTGGGAAAGAGCCAAGGAGCAATGGGGGCAGCTGGTAGATTTCAAACATCCGCATTTAGTGACCTATCACAAAGTTAGCCTGTGGAAGCTTACAAAGGGAGCAGCTATTGAATTCATGATGGATTATTGTACAGGTAAGGAGCAAGTGTACAGGCTTTTTTGCGCAGATTAGGGACATGACCGTATATCCTAACGTCGTGCCATCTTTTGTATACTGTACGTAATACGTATACATGAGAGTTAATGATATCGTCTCCATATGATACTCTGAAATGCGGTTAAAAAACGGATTTCTGTCACCAGCTTGAGTATTTGGACAAATGTTGCTCCTGTTTAGTAGAGAAATGCTTTTGAAGATTGTACATAACTGCAATCGACGTTTCCGCTTACTTTGCGAAAGTAGGCATAGCCTAGTGCGTATTCAATAGATACGAGTCCATTCCCTTGGTACCGTTCCAAATAGCTTTCGGTAATAAATGCTTTTTCTCTGATGTTCACTGATCACCGATTTCACAACCGCACGTGTAAGTATTAAACCTCCAATCACCTACTGCACGATAATACAAGGTACCACTCTAAAGCCAAGCGAATCTGCAACAATTTCGCACAAGGAACAAAAAAAACAGAAGTAACGTGGATGCAGAGTCACATATTACGCTTCTCTGAGTTAGTCTATCCAGAACCGTTGATAGCGGCAAAGGCATCAATGAAAAACAAAGTGTCTAGGAAATAAAAAAGCCGATTTGGCAAGAATAACAATAAGAATCGCTAAATCTTCTAGGTGGTGATCTGGATTCGCTCATTACGCAGTGCAATACAGGAGTCAGTACTTTGCCAGCCGAGGCAGTCCTCATTTACGCCAGACAATTAGCATCGGGATTATTTTTCTTGCATAAACAGAATTTCGTTCACGGAGATCTGAAACCCGGCAACGTGCTCATGAATAAAGCAACCGATGATTCAGGCTGTTTTACGTTGCGCATCGGGGATATCGACGGCGCAATGCGAATCCACGATAATGTCCTTAAATCCGAACGTAAAGATCTGGCAGGCACTGGTCCGTACATGTCGCCAGAAATGGTCAAGCTGACGTTCGCACAAGAGCACGGAGATGTCGGATTTGCCACAGATATCTGGAGTTTGGGATGCGTCATTCTGGAGTTGGCCAACTGCTCCGTACAAATCAAGGAGCGCCTATTTTACAAAATGATTGCAAATACGGAAGGCGTACTGGAAATACATAAAATCGAAAGGCAAAGCTTTTCGGCCGATCAGTTCCTCTTTCAGTTGTCGCAGGGTTACCAGCCGTTTGTTTCCGATTTAATTCATTCACAAATAAGGGTTATAATTAAACGCTGTCTGGTGCCAGACTGCAAGGATCGAGCAACAGCCGCACTGATCATGGGACAGCTGCACGGCCGGAATGGTTCTGGAACAATAGGTGTGCGATCGAAACGGCGATCGATAGCAACTAGGATGCGATGCAAATGGCGATCCATAGCAAACAGGATGAGATGCAGCAGTGATCGGTAACAACCAGGAAGTCTTACGCTTTACTGTACGTAATTAATGCAAACTTGCACAGCATGGCTGGCTCTGGTTACAGTATCGATAAACGAGCCAGTACTGGCATTGTGACACTACTGTACGCAGTTCAGATTTTTAAGTCGAAATGCTTGTTTCTTACTGGCACTCGGTTCTTTGTCATGTGAAAATACGGCATTCTTTGCTTTGATCATAATGGTGCGGCATTATTTGCCTTCTGATAAAAATATTTTACTGCAACTCAGCATCACCGTTTCGTTGTGAACAGCAACTCCGGTACACAGTGTGGTTTTGTTGGAAGCGCCGAAAGTGAACAACTACAGTACCATATACATGGTGCCTATCGTAGCCCAGTCCCTTCAACGTTCAAGATGTGCTACTGACGAGGATATATTCGCAAATAAAACACTGATAAAGTCCTTTGCGCAGCATTTGCATATCTGCTGTCATTCTTTAAGATCGCCAAGCGATATCTTGTGGGTGTAGTAATACGCTGGTTGTTACACATGGGTATATATACGGTATGGTATACTGCAGTATAGAATGCTGGGACTTGGAGGTACTAAGTACAGTGAAATCTCCAAGTGATGCACTTTCAAATAGTTGACAATGGGTTGACACTTGACATGATGACGTCTTCTTATGTACACGTTCTCAGAACAGTAGTGGACGTACATTTGTTTAACGAGATACCGAATCTGTAATTCACCATACGGAGGAATTCCGCAAAATGCATGTTTATACTTGTACAGTAAATCTCCTTTTTTCGTAGATACTTACACGAACTTCCATGTATGTCCTGTGCCAAAATGCCAGAAAATACATACAAAGCACAATGACAGTATAAACGGCTTCCTTGCATATTGTCCGGAAGTACCAGACATGTCAAACGGAGTAACGAGTTTGTCAACATGAAGCAACACAATACTTCCAGTTATGTACGTTTAACCCTGATGTGCAATACGGTAAAGTCAAAGAGGAAGAAAACGCATTCGCTTGCGCACTCAAGAACAATTTTTAAGGAACTGCCACCTTTTGACGACTCGGGAGCGTTCTAGATGACCTTGACTTTTGATTATTGCATCACCGACAATTGCCATTAATTAAGTGCACACCGAAACCATACTATACATCGTAGTACCGTAATTACCTGAACGTTTGCTTTGTCGCATGTAAAAAACTGCTGATTGGTACTCGTACTGTCTCAATAGCCGACAAAGAGAAAGGATTCAGAGGAATATACCAAAGTAACCGTTAAATGGCATTTCTACAATTGTGCATACACGCATGCGCACCCTGATGTCGGCGTAAACGGAAAATATGTTTATTTTATACACCGATTGTGAAATATGTGAATTCCTATTCTGTTCCATGCCAATTCTGGTTCTATTGATGTGTGAAATATGCCAGTCGTATTTCACAACAATAGAATAGGCACAGCCTGAAGTTATTATGCATGCTTGGCCTGGATTGAAATAATTTTAAACCTTTGGGTCATGATTGGTCATAAGATCTAGAGGTGCTCTCTCCTCTGGGTGGGTGCCTTTGCTCTAGGATATGTTACGCGTAGTTACACTTTTGTGCTTAGTTATGTATACCGATCGCTAGATCGGTATACGGGCCATTCTTTTGGATCTTGTTCTCTAATATCAGCGTGAGTGCTTTCGCGCAATAAACATTATCCTTCCCGGCCTATCCTGCAATCTGTTTACCACGTTTTCGAAGCTCCGTCATACGCATCATGGATGCTTTCCGTTGGTGTTGGTTGGTGATGGCTGCTGTAATGTGCGCTATGGTGAGTACACTAGTACTTATTAGCAGTACACGAGTGAGATAAAGAACTTTTATCATACGCATGGCGTAGATTGACCAAGCATATAATATTGTATTTTGTAGGTAGCCACAAGTGCAATTTGCCTATGGCACATCCACCAATATGTGCGTCTGAGATTTTATCATTTAGCCCTGATCCGTGTGCGTTGCAGATATTCCCAGGCTGGGTGAATTCCAGTGGACGGATTCCACCCGTGGCGGGTTTTCCGTGCCTGTCCAATGCAGGCTACCCTTGCTGTGCTTCGTGCAACCCACATGCTAAAGCGCACCCGTCCTGCTGTAGCCACTTGGTATGCACCGATAGTGTGTGCGTCGAACGTTGATTATATACATTTCCATCCAACAAAAACGGACAGCTACTCCGGGGATGACGCTGTCACGCCATGCACAATGAAGTTCTAATTACCTGTCTTGTTATGATATTAACGACAAAGCGTTTTTGTTCTGCCAATGTGCACGTGTGTGGTGAAAGTGTTGACCAGTGTTGAGATGTTTTTAGCAGAGAAATTAGTTTTCGTTTTTCACCGTGTGACATTATGGGAAACTCTTGCCAAAACTAGCGGTACTGCAGCTAAAGGTATAATAAACTCTTTTTCGTAAGTACAATTTTTGAAAACCCGTACAGACACTATGCAAGTACTGCAGGCTGTTTTTTCTTTGTTCGAGCTGTATTTTCTGTGGAAGAATGCAGACATTCTGGTGATTACCCCTGTGGGTACGCTCTGATTCTACAACGATTACATTGTTAGCGGCATGACCAGAAGCTTTTCTAAAATAATACGCTGCTGCACGCTATCCCGTAGCCAAAAAACCACGTTTTACAGTCTACGTATATATCAGACTGCCCACTAACGGCCTGTGCTTCGTGTATGCACTTTGGTGTCGATGCAAACCGAAGAAGCTGTATATCTTTTACATTTGATTAATTTTTTTTGACACACTCTACGGCTCACCATGAATATGTAGGTATTGTGTCCTTTCATGCTGACAAACTCTCTGGTCCGGTTGCCACTTGCACTTGTACTTCCGGCAATGTGCAAGAAAACTGTCTACACTATTGGTGTTTTCGCAAGTACTGTATTTCATGGCATTCTGCACAGGCCATGCATGGCAGTTTATGTGTGTATCCCGGAGAAAAGTGTACTTACTGTACAAGTGGAAAAGTGTATTTACTTTGTAGAAATTCCCTTTATGGTAATTATGCATGGTGGATGTACTTGGGAATTTCACTGTAGTAAGTACCGCGAGGTAACAGCACTCCATACACTACCGTATAACGTATGTACGAGTACTAATTATTTTCTTTATTACGTCACTTTGTACACAAATGCACTACTCTGTCAAATGACTCAGTTTCTAGTCTGGTGCACATCAGGTCGAAAAACGTATCTACTTGTATGTGCAGCGACCAGCGTTATGACAGGACCCGAAAGATCACCAGTTACCACGTTTGTTTGCTTGAAGGCATATTTCAGAACAATACCGCAACCACTTTCTCTGGCAAACCTTTATCTAGTGATGTTTTAGTATACGGCAGCATTGTCTGAACAAACTTGTGCAAAATCCTTTCAACGGCAGTTACGCCTTTGACCGTTCTAGCGTGTGTTATGACTTCAGTGGATGTCGGCGGATGAAAATAGCTTGCGCTGGCAGCAAGAAAATCTACCAGCACATTAGCGTAGAAATGCAGCAAGCGCGGCCGCCTTGTAGTCTGAATGAGATTTTTTCAGTAATTCGGCCCGGACGGATGATTTTATTAACTTATTTTTTTGTCCATATATTCTTTTCGTTACTTCCTCTGGTATTTTCTATGGTTTTCTTTAGTACAAAAGTAAAATACATATGGACCGTAATTCAGACGTTTACTTTCAGGTATGTATGTATAACAACCAGTCTCCACTGCTTCAGGCGCCATTTCTTCGCTCTGCACAAAAGCATCGACTATTAGTAGGCCATTCTGAGGTTGGTCTTTGTTTCAATCTTGAGTCTTCGTTAGTTTGGTATTGGTTGAGATTTCCGGGTATTAGGGTCGAAAACACGGATTCCGAACCGGGCGAACAGGAACGGCCATCAAGGTGCACTGCACAGTCTTCTGCTTCGCTCGGGATGACAAACTGTAAACATTTTGATGTAAACAAACGGTACATAACGCACGAAGCAATGGGAGAACCAGTTGGATATTGACTCGGACGAACAAAACTGAGCGACAAATCTCGTACATAATTTCAAAATTTCTCCTTACAACCATCGCCGCAATAAAATCAGTAGTTTATGTCTTAGCATATCATCGCCAGGATCATTACCACTGCGAGCATCACCAAACGGAGAAAATTCATGTTTATCAAGTATGCGGCTGTTAGCGTCGATCAGAATGCTCTAGCAAAATAAGTAATTGCCAATGGATGCGTACGCTCTCCGGTAATGTCACTGTTACATGCAGGAAAACTGTACATACTATTATTATTCTTTGTATGTATTTCCTGGCATTCTATCCCAAGCCTTGCATGACAGTTAATGTATGTATATTCGGAAAACATTCGGAAAAGTATACAAGTGGAAGTGTACATTTCGTGGTAATTCTCCTGCGCACTTGTTACCATATCTCTGGTACGGTAGTTGTTCACTTTGGGTGCTTGAAGTTTGCTCACAAAAGAACGCGATGTGTCCTGGCGCTGCGTTCGAAGTGAAATGTTGATCAGGAAAGAGCTGCAGTAAAATATTGTATTAGAAGCTAGGCCAAGATTTACACATCGTTATGATCGATCCAAAGCAAAAAAATGCCGCATCTGCTAAGAACAAAGAACCGAATAGTCGAATACCAGTGTTGAAAATCAAAAAATTTCGGTTTCAGAATATGCCTGCACTAGCACTGGCTGTTTTATCAAGACTTTAACCAAATTAAAGCCAAACCGATCGAAAAGTTTGCATTATCTGCAGCGTAATACTTCGTTGTCGTTACCGATCACCGCTGCACCTCATCCTGTTGGTTATGGATCGCCATTTGGATCGCATTCTAGTTGTTAACGAGCGCTGTTCAGATCGCACACCCGTTGCCCCAGAAGCATTTCGGCTGTGGAGCTGTTTCAGGATCAGTGCGGTTGTCGCTCGGTCCTTGCAGGTCGGAACCAGACAGCGTCGAATTATATCCTTGATATCTGAATGAATCAGCTCGGAAACAAACGGACGGTACCCCTGGGACAACTGAAACAGGAACCCATCGGCCGAAAAGCTTTGCCGTTCTATTTTCTGTATTTCCAGTGCGCCTTCCTCATTTGCAGTCATTTTGTAAAACAGCCGCTCCTTGATTCGTACGGTGCAGTTGGCTAAGTCAAGAACAACGCATCCGAAACTCCACATATCGGTGGGGAATCCAATATCCTCGTGTTCTTGCTCGAAGAACTGCATGACCATTTCGGGCGACAT
>JAQGAU010002029.1:0-16868 GCA_034698045.1 Paramacrobiotus richtersi
GCATGGGTCGTATAGGGTGCTGGATGAGGTCAATAATGGGATTTCAGGTGACCCCAAGCGCCGACTAATGTTCTCCGATTCCGGTTACTGCACCCTTGCACGGAGACGA
Organism: Paramacrobiotus richtersi; assembly: GCA_034698045.1. Classification (NCBI taxonomy): domain Eukaryota; kingdom Metazoa; phylum Tardigrada; class Eutardigrada; order Parachela; family Macrobiotidae; genus Paramacrobiotus; species Paramacrobiotus richtersi. The sequence goes on from JAQGAU010002029.1 coordinate 110, forward strand.
CGGCGAGCCCGTTCGGGTGCAGGACCCTCGGGTGTCTCTCCTCCGGAATATAGGAAAGTTAAATAGTTTGTACAGAAACATGAGCCGTGATGCGTGCTTTTTTTCTGGCATTGAAAGAAGCGCGTTCTGGGATCCTGAGTTCCGAAGTATTTACTGACGGGGCGGTTCTCCATAGTCGGTACTGCTGACTTTTGATTTTTGTGAAGTTTTCACTCACCAAAATTTGATTTTGTGGTACTCGACAGTTCTCCAAACTATTTCGCAGTGGCAACCACTTTATTCGACGCTGTTTATTTCAGTATTTCCTACTGGCTTAAGGGACCGTTGTTTTGTAAATGCAGATATCGAAGACGTGCTGAACGCCTAAGCATTTACCAGCTGCAGCGAAAAAACTGAATTATCGGTAACAGTGATTGTCCCGTTCGGGTACACTTGTCCGTGTACACTTGTCCGTGAGACTTGAAAGAATAATTTCGTCGAACCGTTAGACCGAAAAACGCAACTGTTGTATTTATTTAAGCACCAAGGTATCTGCTATGGCGTGTGAATCTAGAACGCAGCAGAGATATGCCATGGCACCAACATTTTCATGACCGCCATGGATCACGTCTGAAGGCCAAAGATAAATCTTACTTTTGGGATGCTTGTCGCCGAGCCTACGATAAGAAGAAAATCAACGTTTGGGATCAAGGTGATCGTGGATCGCTATAGTAGGATGACCGAAATTTCCGGTACGTACTCAGTTCGTACTGCCAATCGCAAAAAGGATTTGTACAGTTGCAACAAAAGTGCCCGGAAAAAAGTTTATAAACGGTTTTGATAGTTTTGCCAAGGGCATAATTTCTTTGACCATTTTCTTCGACCATATCAACAGCTTGCGTTTGGTTCTGTTTAAAAATCGATGATATGACAGTGAATACGTCTTTTGAAACGGCAAACAGGGATGCTTATCCTTCTTTAGCCTACTCGGCGGCTAGGTCAAAGTCGCACTAGCCTTTAATTATACAATTTACTACAGAGTGCTTGCCATATTTAAGGCTCCGTTCGCACCTCTTTCCTGACCAGATCCAGCAGTGTTATGCAACTGGGTTTTTGCTACCATGTCCGAGAAAGTGTAATAAGTATCCCCGTTTGTATTTTCTCAAAAAAAGCTACCACGGATATAGCAGCGTAAAGTATTGCTTCCCGTTGCTCGGCGAGATACCTAGGAAGGATTAAAGAAATTGTATAAAATTTGGTAGAGAAACGAGCGCATTTATCTCCAGGAAACTGTGCAACTTGTGATCGCTACGCAAAATAGAATAAAGCCCTTTCTTCTTCGCGAACGGGACATAAAAGGAATACATGCAGTAGAGAAAAGGAAAAGCCGCTTACGGACACAAGGTATTTGAGCAAGTTCGGAAATCTGCCGAAAAAATTGACGTTAGATTTAAGGAAGATGTTCATCGTTTCACCGCTCGAATTCGAGTATGGTACATAGATTAGTTCTCAGAAGATTCCCTTAAGTTAGCGACGAACATGATTAAATGGAAATTAAAGACCAGACCTTTTGTCAAGTGAAAAATCTGCTTAAGGTTAAAATGCAGGGACAATGCGTTGTATATCTCTTTACCGCTGAGCCGTTGACCTAGTGACACAAATTTTGCGCTTTGAATGGGACTTGCTTATCGTTCAAAGTCGTAAAAACCTGCCAAATGACCGAGCTGACAATAACATTAGTTGAAAATTTACTCCAAGTTCCGTACAGTGTTGCAAACTTCTGATAATGCTTTATGAGATGTTTGATTACACTGTGATTTTGAGGAGTTTCAGTTAAAAGAGGTTGCGGACAACGCTGTATATGGGCGCCAAATTGTCAGTGTCTCAACACTCTCGGTTCATGACTGGATTGTGTTTTTCCGGTTGTCAGGATTCACGGAGTAAAGTGTTATACATGGGAGCTGCTGTTGTATTAAGCTACACGCTTCTTTGGAAAAGTAAACTTCCATACAACTTTCCTCTACATTTGTCCATCCACCGACACTTCCACATCAATTTTCCGATGTGATTCGCCGCCGCTATCCTCAATGATGCACTCCAAATTGTCGGCCTCCTGCAACGCATATTTCAGGCATCATCAGGGATTCTTCCGCTACATTTTTCTGCTGGCTCTTCAATCGGTTTCGGATTTTGACTGGTTTATATGGATTTTTATGATGTATTCAAAGTGGTTCCCAGGGGCAATTGTCGTAATGAGGAATATTATGTCTTCGACAATTGGGACAATAATCTAGTTTCGGTATTCGGTATCAGTATTCGTTTAAAGAGACGAATGGTGACTTACGAAGATCTCCGAGCCTTGTCCGATCAAAATGCAGGAAGTACAGAATCCATTTAAAACGTTTCCTGGTATGTCAATAGTGCGTGAGTTATATTCGGGGTACTTCAGTTGGCTGCACCGCAATGTCTTCCTGATCCGTGGAATATGCTACAGGTTGCCTGGTTGAGTTACACAGAGAACAAATGCTTCTTTATACTCAAGTAAGGCACGAAAGGTATGTTAGTTTTGAAAATTTAACCTCGAACCACTTCCGGTTGACGGTAAAACAGCAGTGGGTTAGCCATAACCAAAACAAACATTAATGAAGTTATAAGACTGAAAAGTGCCATTAGAAGGGTCACTTGCTGCAAGGATGGCGAAAAGCTTGTTTGTAGCGGCGAAATGTGTTTAAGAAGGAGTAAAGACTTAGTAGTGGTATACAAGCTAGGCAGGTAAAATCTCAAAGCCAGTGAGGCAAGAAATGAGAGACTGACACTGTAGTAGGCAATGCGAACATTTATACACGAAATCTAACCGGCTTCCGTCGGATATTGAAGGCGGGTAGACCTAGACCTGTTTCCAAATAACGCTACGACGAAAATTCCGGTTGACGTCACAGGGACTTCTTGCGTTTAAAAACATCGACGATGAGTTATCTAAACACGCTTCTAAAAAAAGACCATGTTGTTCGTCATAGACATAATGTTATTTTTAGACTGTTTGTAAACGAGTGGGCGCAAAGCTGATGTATGGTGCATGAGCAAAGCCGGGTATATAATTCTCACAACAGCTTGGTGGGCTACGAAAGTATCGTGTCATTCGTTTTCCCCGCATAGATAACTCGGTTCATCGATTATGCGACTAAATTGCGGAATCTCTTGAAATGTTGCTAAATGGCGTGGTTGATACAGCATTCAATACTGGATACATGTTTGTAAAGTATGGCGGTCTGTTCCAAGCAATTGAATATAATAGCATGGAAATCTAAGTCAAAAATGATTTAGATATTTCCCAATTTTATCCAAAATCAAGCATTGTGGTGCTGAAGTGTGTTGTAGTGGTCTTGAATTGTTAGGAGATGGGTCTTTCCGGAAGTCTACCACATCTTCCTCTGCACTTTTGGAAAATGCCAAAATAGCCGCTGGCGGTATAGGCTGTACGTGTGTCGGCAAACAGACGTGTAACCGGCAACTCATAGCTCACAATTTATTGGGAATCTGTACTCCTCATAAAGATCATTTTTGCTGTAGCTGCTGATGCCGCTTCCACTGCACGGCACACTCCTGATGCAATAGTTGCAAACCGTGGCAGTAGCACCATTATCGGATTCGTCCTATGGGGATTTCACGAATCAGATCTACGGTTAACCTTTAGATTGCTGCTAAACCCTTGCATTTGGGTGGGATAGCGGATGAATCAAAAGACTGGCTTCGACCGAATGACGACAAATATCGACTTCTCTGTGCTCGAACGGAAAGACTGAAATGATTTTAGCTCATTCAGGGCGACTTTGCATGTGTTGGCGGCTGATGATATCAGTTGCTTGCGTCGAATAAAAGTTGAAAACTGGGTTCAAACTGGTTATTAGTTATTATTCCTTCGAAATTTGTTACAGACTTTTCAATGGCAGTCATGTCGCTGTAGGAGTTAGAGCCCGTGCTGCAGAAACGCGTGCTGTGCTCCACTTCATCCAATTCATTGCTTAGCATGCCGAGCGTAGACCCCATCCGGAACGGCTCATCGACTCATTTTGGCATCTATGACGTTATCCGTACAAAGGAAAAAACTTTGATCTTTAATCGCAGCATTTTTGTTTTGTTCACCGAGCATTCTGCACCCCGTTTTGCATGAACCGCAAGTTTAACAATCGCACTGCTGTCTGTTGCATAGGGTGGGGGAGATGAGGTCTCCCATGCGCAGGGGTAAATCTACACGAGACATTAATCAACACTAAAAACAAACAATTTCAACCTATGCTAAAAGCGTCGACGCGATCCAAGCGGCAAGCTGGCGCCGTCTCCAGTACAAGACAGTACGCGTTACTTGGCGCTAACAACTATGCCGAGGCCGATAAGAGAGCTCGGCGAGAGAACTGCCAACTTGTGTCTCACTGAAAAAAATTAAAAATGCTTTAACCAATGATAACAGAATCGTGACTAGAGAAAACGTTAACTCTGACTGCGATGCCGATCTTTTTGATTCATGCTAGAACAGTCACGCAGGCAGAAGCTCCGTAGACATTCACGCGCACGTCTTTAGCAAGTAACAGTTTAAACTTTTAGGGCCACTTAAAAATTCCAAACTGATAGAGTTGTACAGAATTAAATTCTTTGTGCAATGGCAACAAAATCGAAATTTACATTAATAATATGGTTGTCCTTGCTTCAGCCAATTTAATCAGGCGCGCGATCCCTAATATGGAGTCAATCGACTGGCGACCGGATTTACCGTTGTGAAAATTTGCTATATTTTGTGAAACTTTATTTCTGATACTTTCGCCGTTCTGGGATTCGGATTCAGTGCATTTTTTTATGATTTCTCATAAATTGAAAACGAACAAAAAATTTCATCTACGGACCCTACCCTCTGGGCGGCGGTTAGCAGAGGATTAAGTATAAGCTTAGGGCGTGTATACACTAATCCTAATCCACTCGCGAAATTAGCTTAAAACTTGTGATGAGTGGCCCGTATATAACACTGGTATTAAAACTCGAAAATTTAAGATATTAATTTTTTTCCCCAGGGTAAATGTCAAAAAATGTCAGTTTCCCCCTGGTGGGCAAGATGTTTTTTCGACTTTCATGTTTTAAGTAAAAGTTTCTTGTATAAGCGAGGTCGCGGATCGCGAATCTTAAGATAGCTTCGCAATCGGGTGAGCGAATAAACTTGCATTTAACAAATTCCATAACCTTCGCTACTGCCACCCAAGAGGTAGCGCCCGACAAATAAACATTTTTAATCTGGGTTTTTGTACATTTATAATTATTAGAAAAATGCAGGGAATCTGAATCTAGAAATGGCGACAGGATCAGGTATAAGATTCAAGTAAAATGAGAAGGTTCTATAACAACAAAACCGATAAACAGCCGATGGACTCGATATTCGGGATCGTCCACAAGTAATTAAAGTTATAAACTGACAGAAACCAGGGTAATGATGGTGCAATCTTGCTGATTTTGATACCATTAAACAGAGATTTAATTCTCTACAAAACTCTCGGCTCGGAATTCTCAAGTGTGTTTTAAAGTTTAAACTGTAGGATGCTGAACACAGAGCACTGAGATGCCTACGGAGTTGCATGAACTCTTGCTGCCTGACGAATGTTGTGCCGATTTACAAAACGGCACGTTCGAGAGACGTTTCCTATATCGGCAACGGAACGTGTACCGAGCGAATGATATCGCTCTTATCTTTCGGCGGGTTGTGTCTACGTTTCTTTGCGATGCAGTGGAGCGTTGTGCATGAAAATGTGCATTAAATCGGCTTTTTCACTCACACTAAACGGCATAGTTGTTAGCGCTAACTATAGTGCGGAAATATTGTTGCGTTAAACGAATCATGCCGTAAAATAGTAAAGGAGTGACCCGTCTCTACGGACCACTGAAAAGTGTTATCCAGCTTAGTCATTGCATTCGGAGGCTCCACTATACGGTATAAACTAAGATAATTTTTCGATAATTGCTTGCTCCCCCGATAAAAGCCTTTTCCGGCCTTGCAGTCGGAGGTATAAGAGCGCTCGTAATTTTCATATCACGATCCAAAAGGATACTATTGTTAATAGCTGGAGCTGTAGGTTATTATACTGTGCTCCTTTAATACGATAAGAGGAAGTTGTAGAACCCGTCGATGACGGCTGCATCGTGTGCAGGGACGCCGCCGATTACTGCGTTCACCGACATACCGATAAACCAGCGAAAAACGCAGCTTGCGGTCCTTGGCCTGGCCCGGAACTGGATTCGATTCCGCTGACGAGCGAACTGATCAGCACTTTCTGCTGTGTAGTGGAGGATTGGGACCTCAATAGGCCATAAGTGTTTCTGGTGCTTAATCAGGGGCTAATCCAACTTGTCATGTGCTGTCAAAGTTGATACTAATTGTAAATGCACTAACAAAAACATTAGCGATAAAGGAAAAGCGCTCAATAGTTTGACTACGTAAACAACAGTAAACGATTTAACGAGCTGTTTTATTCTAATACCTCTCACGTGGATGTTGGTGACGGATAACGTTCACTAGGTTCACAGTACTTCCAAGTGTGATCGCGTCAGCACAGTTCTTTATGGTAATGTCATTATTGCCTCTTTTGGTACAAGTTATGCATTGTTAGGATCATACCGAGCAATAAATGTTATCGCAGTTGAACGTCTTTTATACGTTGATACCAACTGTACGATTTCTCATCGCTTTCTCCATGTCCTGAGTCGGATTTCTCATTGCAGGGACCTGTTATTCCGCTGGCAATGAAACCGGGCCGCCGAATTGTTCACTCAGAATGACCTATTTTCAGTCGAGCTTAGCGGAATATATAGGGCTACCGACTCTGTTTGTAATCGTTAGTACAGATATTCAGTGGTCCTAACACCGTCGACCAATCCCTTACAGGACGTTAAAGATTTGTGAATTACCGGCACACGTCATTTGCAAGACGTTTTTGCTTGTGCCGCTGCTGATGGTGTACCCATCACGATACAGACAAATAAATCCAGGTTGCTGTGAATTTTGCCATGTCAATCGATTTTTCTGAACATTAAAGCGTGTGACTGAACGACCAACCCTTCAGAAACGCGTTTAAGTGCAGCTTATTTTGCACTTCGATATATGCAGTAGAACTGCCCAACGGTTCAAGCGGCTAGCTACTTCGCGAAGCGTCATTAGGCAACACAGGGCACAATGATCCGTTACAATTGGGAACTTTTTACCACAAAGATACGGCTTTAATTGTTCGACCAAAACAACTGCTAGACATTTCTGTGTGCTGACAGAATATCGACTTCCCGCTGGGTTCAGGTTGTTTCTTACGTAGGGCAGAACTTTCTGCTGCTGCCTACGCTATTACCCACTTTATCGTAACTATCTGTATTTCGCGATAAAAAAGGAACGTGGGCAGAGTTCATCTGCTAGTCAAGGAACTACCGGATAAATCAATCTAGCAAATCACTAGGGTTTCAACCGAGTTTGAGCCAAAACGTCAAGTTGTCAATATGCGCTTACCGTGTTCCTCGTCATTGTTTAGAGCGTTAAGAAAACCGGCCTTTGCCAATTCGCCTGCAGAAATCTTCAGTTCTTCCGGAAGAGGAAATATCCAAAAGCTTTGGATCCGGTCCTGCAGTTCAGACCATCGCAACTTGAAATGACAACTCCACTTTTGCCAGGATTGGATCCACTTTTAAGCCAGGCAGTGCGTTTATGATAGCATACTGGCATTGATCCGCATGATATATACTCAGAAACATTTTTGGATTGTCCGCGCAGTTGACGACCGTCTCTTGCATTAGTTGCACAATATGCAGTGGTTAACATCGCTGCAATACATGCCGTTGTTCCCCATGATGATTGAGCCTAAAATGACCGTGCTACCGTAAGAACTGCCGTGGAGCACTATAGCACAGCGTCACAGGTGCAATACTTTTTAAACAGACCAACAGGAGCTTTCAATACCCTACTGGTAGACTGAATTTTTGAAACGACTGCGATAGGTACATGGTAACCGGCGACTGATAAACAATGTCGGTTCTTCCACTTTGCCGTATTGATATAGTGACTTACGTGCTTTGTATAAAAATGATGGTGCGACAGAGTCAGTAGATGTCTACAGCTTAATTTCCAACAAAACCAACGTCGCGTCGTCTTCCGTATTCAAGCAGTTGCATTCGAGATCCATCTCTTCAAGTCCGCGTGCACTTCTCCTACACTCGCTGCCTAGTAGTTAAACACTTTGCAACGGGTGAAGGCGAAGTACCTATACGGCCTACGTCTGACCAAATTTGCACCAACAAACAGCAAATTTCGGGAAGTCTCGAAGATCATCAAACAAACAAGTATTAGAACATTTACCTTTATACTAAAGGGACTCAGCTGGAACATTTGCGTGGCCTGATTCAAAAATGGCACTAATTCAGGAGTTAATTTTGCTGTAAGTTATTTCGACCACCGGGATATCTGGAACGCAGACTGAGGTGTCTGAATCGGAGAAAAATATATAGCCATGGGACGGTACATCAACACTTTGCTGATTTCAAAAATATTCAACGAGCAGGAAGAACCAGGCTGATATAAATTTTGATGAGGAAAAATCAGGTAGATTGACTGAAAGTTGATCAGGTTACTTATTGGAGAAAGGAACATTACTTGAACCTGAAAGTCCGGTGAAGTTTCATTCGAAAACATGGATAAGAAAAAAGCAGATAGATTGACTGAAAGTTGATCAGGTTACTTACTAGAGAATGGAACATTACTTGAACCTGAAAGTCCGCAAAACTTGTCTTCGAAAACATGGTGAAATCTAAAGGTAAAGTCGGTCAAGTATTTTTCGACACTCACTTAGCTTTTACATCTATTGAATAACCGGTAACTTTATGACCTGTCGTAAAGGATCGAAGTCATACGGTGTGCCAATAACAGCGTATTGTGTTCTCCCGGGCAAAATGTTAGGCTTCTTGCACTTGACATCTCAACCTTCCCATTTGTGTGCTTGAAAGGGGCAAGTCAGGATCGCGAAAAGAAAAGCCTGAAATGCGCAACACATAGTAATGAAGGAATTAAACAAATATCTGGCATTACCTTGACAGGTAGAAATCGTCTTTGAAAAAACTAGGCTCGTATTAAGTTGCGCTCAAAATCACCCACAATGGGTCAGTTGAGACTTGAGACATCAATTCAGAGGACTGCGGATAGAATGGTAAGCGACCTAGAATCCATTGGTCCGTCCAACATGTGCCTTATTTTTGACTTCGTAGTCTTTCAGAAAGGCTCCTGTATCTTCCTCAACACTATCCAAAAAGTTTGGAGGGGCTACAATAAGCGGCCGTTTTGGAGCGGCCGTACGCGCTGCTGCTAAACTTTCTGCGAACTTTTGTTGGTTTAAACTGATTAAGTTGATGATTTGCTGACGCTGAACTGGGTCCCGCGGCAGCTTTTCACCATCATGACCTGCATCATTAGCACCACTTGCGTCACTAAAGTCGTTTCTCCGCTCATTTTGGTTTTGCGTGAACAGAAAGTGATCATTTTCCAATAAACCAAACGAATGATAGAGGAATATTTAACCGGCCTTGCATACCCAACTATGGCCACGTGCTGCCGGTGCAGCAGGGAACTTCCTGGATGCATGGCCGTTGACGCACCATTGTCTATCGGTTGGCGTACATAGGCAGTCACTCTTGACACGAGGATTTTGTCTTCGACCCCGTGCCTAGAAGATCAGTAAAGCTCTCTTTGACTGATATCTCGTGGTCTTCCCTTATCATTCGGCTTTCAAAACTGTGAATAATTCCACAAAAGTGGACCGATATGTTGTGACACAGATGAGAGCATGAAGAGGTTTAAGGACCGTGTCCATCAGCATTTTAGGTCGAAACATTAGGGTTACAATGTGTATTCGTTGTTTCTTTGGACGGGCAACATGTGCTGATTTTCGTTCGATACGATGGACAAAAACCGCTTGCTAAAGTTACATGTGTAGATATAAAAATACGTGTTCATGACTCGAGTTCATGAGATAAAGCGGCAGCCCAAGTAAGCGAGATCATGACAGTGGATGCTGAAGTTACAGATGTTTTGAAAGTGGAGCAACAAATATGAAAATGACCGGAAGGTCAATGATCGCGGCCGGTGGCAAATACAAGCGTTGTTCGGGACATATAGCTACGACATATAAACAGGCGCTCGTTTTCCTAGTGCGTACCATGTGTCGAGCGCAAGATTAGGCGCGGCAGCTTAATACGGAGCGGGACATTTTTTAGCTCGAGCTGCCAACGGCTGCCATGCCGATCGATCGAACCATGTGTTCATACCCGTTACCCATTGTCCTATACTGTCATGTAGTAGTCGCCGTGTGCTGGCATATAGATCGTGGACCACATCACTACGGAAGCAAATGTTCTGTCCGGTGTCATGCCATAAGCTGACACACAATTGGGGATGAGAAAATGAACCATGTAATCATTTGTTGCTCATTCTTGTCGACGCTGCGGTAGTAATTATAATAAGTTTTATGTCGAACAAAATCCACGTCATTTGTCGGTAGATATGTATATCGCTGGTGCACATCATTATTGGTACGGTGCAAACGATGCTCGGTCAATTCCTTCAGAATGTGCAAGAACGTCCCCTCCGCATGACGCCGGTAGTGATGATGGAATTCCGTTCTAGTTGTACAGTAGGAACCACATTTTTGGCAGAAATATTCCGTCGTAACAGCGCGCCTGAGACTACAACCACGAGACAAAATCCGCCAGCTAAAGGTTGATAATGGTCAAAATGGTAATCACGATAGAACTATCAGAAGACAGAAGTTCTCAGTATAAGCAGATTAGAAACAATAGAGGCAGACAGAAAGTGGCGCAACTTGACTGTCGGAGAACTAACGAAGTAAAGAACGAACATAGAGAACAAAATGATAAATATACTGGAGAGAAAAAAATATGTAGCAAATTATAAATCAACAGCTGAACCGTGATCAAATCCGGATAACCACCAAACAAAAATAAGGACACAAAAAAGGAGTGTAGCAATTGATATAGAAAGAAAATTTCAGAACAAGAATAAAATGGAAATGGTAAAAATAGAGCCAACACTGAGTACCACTGTATATAAATCAAATCATAAACATTTCGTAAGAGGAGAATCAGTGCTTTCGAGTAAATATCGTTATCATCATTGCCGCACTAGGCATTTATGCACGCAAAACTTCCAAGCAGCGCAATATCATGTCTGGGTGATGTAACTTCCGAAATGCATTAATTGTGACTTCGTAATATTGTGGAGATAAACGAAACAGAACTAGAGCAGTTATGATACGGTGTGATGAGAAGATATATGAACAGGAGCAAATAATCCATCAGAGATTGCAAATAGTGTAGACAAAAGATAATGGTATGGTCGACCGATGGTTCAAACAAAATGTGGACATCTCGTAGAAATCATACCGTAACCATAATTTGTAAACGTATTTGTATTATCCAAACGAGATATAAGTATCAGTGGAACAGCATAGAAGAATATCCGACGTTAACGTCTGTCTGGACAACAGGGAATGCTTAATGCGCACCTATTTCATTTTCCAGATGCCTTAATCAACTGAGGTCCGGCTTATCATTGTTTGACATTTTGTTTTGAGGATTACTTCGCCCGTCAGCTGCGCTGTAATCGTGGTTCCATAGACTGCTTCAGAGCTGGTCCAGAACTATCAGCGCATGGAACTTGTAAAGCGATTCGAAGACTAGTCCCGCGGGGAAGACTGTGTCAGCAAGGGAGAGGCAAACTACAAATTTGCAGGTCGACCTGCACGCTGTTTTTTCGCTCTCTGCCTAGATTTTTACAGCGGTGTTTGGAAACGAAAATTAGGCTCCACGGTTACCTTGTCCGAAGCAATTTTGCACGATGACCATGTTTCCTTTGAATGCATTGGATATGGCAGGTAGCAGAAACGAACAAGCACTTGGACGCAGGCAACCGGCTAGCACTGTTTTTGATATTTTTTCACAATGTCCAAATAATGTGGTCGGGAGAGGCGTAGATGTTTTTGTAGGTGCTTCGCAGAATGAGTTAAAAGTAACAAACGGGGCTTCTGTCGGCTTCATTAAAAAATTATCCCGTCAACGCTAGACAGCAGTTACATTTATTGTTGAGGTTCGCCGTTGTCGTTATTCGGTCTGGTGACGAAACGCTAACGTTTGCTCTCCTGATCCTAAATTACAGCATATTACATAATGTTCCTATGTTTCTTTAGAACAGCACAAGTTGTAAACAGACGCGGTATGAACTGAAGTAAATAGCTTTGCCTTGACGTATCTACGATGTATTCACGTATTGCTGAATATAGCGCGAAATTCTTCCAATGGAAACCGTGTTTGCACCATGAATTACTGCGTCACCATCTTTGCGAACCTTCTTACGGTGTCTGGGCCTCACCGGTTTCTCTAGTGCCAGAGAAAAATAAAATTATTAGGTCCGTCGTTTCTAACGTTTCTATTTGGCCTTAATCGTTCACCACATAACGGTTTTCTGCCGAGTATATCGACACGTTTTATAACTCATGGTCGATGCGAGCGTGTTTCCTGACAATCTGTGTACCAAAGAAAATGAAGAGATTATTGCAGATCTTGTTCTTAAGCGAATCGCTTTAAGCGATGAATCATACTGCACAGAACGCTGATGAACGAAAATCCTGGCATAGGATCCTCAGCAAATTAGTGCTCGAACAGAAGCTTTACGCTCCACATTTGGTTGTCAAATTTGTCATTATAATTTCTGTGGCGTTTGTTGTGTTCGCTTGAAAACGGCCGGTAGGAAAGCAATTTCTCCTTTACGGATATCGGTGAAATGTATCGTTATGGATATCTGGTTATTTTTTGTCCGGAAACTGCGAAGTAATGTATTCTCCGGCAATTCGCAATGTTCCAATCTAGTCAGCATATGCAGTATCTCTTCACAGCACATAGTGTGCTGCACACTGTTCATGTCCATTCGTGGAATATAATAACTGTACGTAACAGCCTGGTGTTGTGCAGTATACTAGGTCGACATTCCCGGTTTCTACTGTAATGGTGCTTATTGGAGCTGCGCCCGCACGTTCCATTTCAATTGCACAAGGCACACCGGACGCGGGAGGGAAGATGCAAAACGTTGTAAATTTTAATGTTCTTCACCGGTCTGCAATCTACGGCATTATCAAGATGTATGGCTAGTCAGTAGGGCGACTGTCTGCGTTCTTTATATACGAGTATAGGTTTCTTGTGATTCCAATACATGTAAACAAGCCTACGCTTGTCAGTCAGATAATCATGTTATGAGACCAGTAATGACAAAGTGAAGGCAACGCACTGAACACACCACGACAGACACTAAATAAAAAAGCAACGGACCGATGTGGTGACCAAAACATGGACACTACGACATCTGCATCGCTTCGTACGCTAGATCGAAGCTTTTCCAGGTGCGGCAGACTCTTAAATTCTCTTATGCCTAACTCATACAGACTCGTGCTTCTATTTGTAAAATAATTTGTAACCTTATGTTCTGAATCAAATAACCGTTAAAATAAAACAAAGATAAAATAAAGATAAAATACAGACAACCGTTAAAATTAAAGAATCAGCCGAAAACCTTTTGTTCGAAAATTTCTTTTTTTGTTAACAGTATAACGTTGGCACTGTTACCTGCTGAGGAACCCGTTCCACATTTGAACAAAGGCTGTATTTACAACCACCGCGGTTAACTTACATTCTAGCGCTGTGTAGCCTATTTGTGTGATATATATCGTGTTAATTTCTGACAGAATTACATTACGCTGTACTATAGCAGTATTGATGCTATAATAACAATTAGCGTATATTACGGGAATCACTGAGACAAGAGTCGCAGGACCACTCAAAAAATCAGTGTTGAAATAGAAATGCTGCGTGTTAGGATGATAATACGAGACTTAGCATTGTTGCGTCCGTGTTTGCGAAACGCTCCTTGGCCGGGAGCTCATTGTAAAGTTTTCTAGCATCCTGCCGGTGAAATTAAACCAAAATAGGTGTCTCTGTCAACATCGTCCGGAAATCCTCGAATGCATGTAGCTCTCCCGTTTTCAAGCCAGCTTCGACATCAAGATCTGCGGACAATAAGGATGATAATAGCCTCACTGTTTTTGTGTAGTGTTTGATAAACTTGCTGTAGTAATTTGCCGATCAAAAAAAACTCCTTTGCTCGCGTATCGTCTGTGGTTTTGGAAAATTTCTTACTGCATTATTATTCGCTGCATCGCATCTTATGCCTTCCTTGGTTGCTTTGTGAGCCATGAAACAACGTTCTGTTACACTTCATTGGCTGTATCGTTGTTCCGGAAATTCTCAATGATTCAAACCTGGCTGTCATTGTGTTCAAAAGCTCCCCAAACATTGCCGCGTTAACGATGATATCATCGAGATATACTAGAACGCCGTAATGTTTAAGGTCTTTCAATGCTTTCGATACATCGCCGCCTGGAAGCTGATTCGCATTCATCAAGCCAAATAGCATTTTGGGGAATTCAGACAATCCCTTGGGGGTGCAAAATACCCTCCCCTCAATGGAATTCTCGTGAACTTTGAATTGCCAAAATCCTGAGGTACAACCTATCCCGGTGAAATATGCCAATCTGGACATTGCAGGATGATCCCGCAACTTCGTGTCGTGGCCTAAATCTATGTATAGCGATGACGTCAGCATGCACGCTCATCATGCATGCACAGCTATCATGTTGTCCGATATAAAGTAGCCGACTGCGTTCGGCTCAGTCAGTCATTCATTCTAACAGTCTAACATCTATCATTAAAGTTAGAACCGGCATAACAAATGGTGGCTCCAGAGCTGTCTACATTCGGTGTAGATACGATGACCTTTTGATTTGCTATATACTATTCACTATATACGCCCTTGGATGGATCCTTTACACTGGTGACCTATGGATCATGTCAAATCCAAGCGGAAACTAGCTGATCGCACTCTTGTTGGACGACATCATCTATCACCTGACGAAAAGCGACAACGAGGTGAAGACGACCCGGACGACGAAGACATCGACCTATTGGATAGCGACAACGATAGTATCGCATATCACGAGCCTGAAGAAAGATTACAAGACCTTGTACAAGTGCAACTTGAAGAGCCTATCCAGAACCAGATCCAGACCCAGGAAGTACAACATCAACTACCAGAAATCCCTCCTCCACCACTGGAACCGGACGTTCTTATCCAAAACGAGCCAGCTCAAGAACCACACTCAGCACCGGCTCCGTCCCGACACCTGAGGTCTCGAGGTCAACCTTTACCAGTAAAGACTGGACAACAACTCCTTGAAGAGCTGAAAGCAGCACAGAAACCTCGGCCCAAACCAAAGGTAAAAAGTACGAAGGTAATCGTTAAAGTCAACATGGCTTCATCATCTTCAGCAGTAGCTTCAGAATTATCATTGGCAGAAGCTGATCGTTTATATACTCTATTAGCTGATAGTTTTCGAGATCATCCTGAATTGTATCCATATTTTCCGAAAATACGCAAGGAACATATGGCCGACCTTTTCTTGATGATTAAAACATTGTATCACTCTGGCACAGACGCCTTAGATGAGTTACTAGGCGGCGCCTTACCTTTCGGTTTCACAAGAGATGAACTAAATTCTTTCATACAATATCTCATGGATGGTGTATTTGTTTTAAAATTACATAAGAATATTCCTTCAGCTTTGAATCCTCAGACTGTTCAGCTTTTCAGTTCTCGAACAAATGACTCTAGTTCTCGTATCACTTTAACACTCAGCCCTAATGATTTTCCGAAATTTCATGGTGATACTTTTGAAGACATCAGAGATTTTCTAGATCGATTTGAAAAATTTGCATCTGCATATGGCTGGAGCGACGCTCAGTTAATCAGTAATCTTGGTTTATCGCTTGAGAACAGCGCGGCTTTTTGGTATAATACCGAACGATCTAAACACACGGTTTGGCGAACTATGAAAAGTGCTTTAATTAAGTCTTTCGGTAAAACAGCAGTTGATTATGAACTGGAAAAGCAGACTTTTGAACATTTGGCTAAAACTGATCCTCATTCTTTCGTGAGCAAAGTTTTAAAGGTTTACGAAATAACAAATCCGACTGCAAGTGAATCTGAAAAGGCAAACGAACTTTTCCGCCAATTGCCTACACGAATAAAATCTAATTTTATCAGTAATAAGCCCATGACCGTATCATCATTTTTCGACAAGTTGAACAACGAGGTCCGCAAGCTGAAATACGCGGAAGTTGCTGAGAGAGAAGAGGAAAACAAATCTTCTAAACTTAGATCAACCTTTGCAGTAAATTCCAAAGATGATTCAGCTGATGATCTCACTAAGAAATTTGACGATCTCACTATGGCCATAAATGGTCTTGCTCGAAATAACCAACCCTTTCGAGGCCGTGGTAATCAGTCAGCTCGAGGTTTTTCACGAGGCTATAATAGGAATACCACTCAGCGAGAGATGACTTGCTATAAATGTAACAACTCAGGTCATATGGCTCAGCACTGCCAAATTAAATGTCGCAACTGTGGCGGAACTAATCATCTGACTGAGATGTGTTTCCGTAATAGGCAAGGTCAACCTTTTCAATCACGAGGCCGAGGTCAGTCATACCAGAGAGGTCAGTCATATCAACGAGGTAATTCGTACCAGAGAGGTCAACCTCAACATTACCATAACGGGTATCGAGGACGTGGCTACACACATGCCATTACGTC
>JAQGAU010002030.1:0-16868 GCA_034698045.1 Paramacrobiotus richtersi
GTTATTACACCGTCCTGTTCGGTGTTTCTCGAGCTCTGGGCTGCTTATCTCAGTTCATCTGGAGCCGTGGTATGGGACTGCCGCTGGAACGTCCAAAATCCTTAAGTACTGAAGGCCTCATGAAGTTATGCAAATACACCGAAGGAGCTGCGTCTCAGCCACAGACAAAAAAGAATTTAAGACTTGCTATATAGTTTTTCTGTTGCTAGCAGTACGCGAAAATGAGTTTTCCCTTTCAGAATTTATTTTATTTTGTGGTGGTAATGTCCTCATTTGTGGTATTATCCCAAATGTTTATCGTCGTGACCATTACAATGATTACTGGCTACTGCGGTAACTGCCTAATTAGCACTCTGATCTTGAAAGAATAATGAATACACGACTGGCAAATGCCTGAAATTCTTTTTATGCTTACCAGTTTTATCTTTTAAATTTGTCCGTGCTGTAAGCGTGGTCATGACCAATGTGAGCGTGACCAACACGAGCGCATGCGCTGGCTGCAGTCACTACATGCGACACATACAGCGGAGGCTATCCGCGGAGGCGATCCGCGCTGTATCATTACGCTGCGTGCTTATGCATACGTTTTCAGTAATGCATTACGCTTATACTTTACTTTCTGTCTGAGAAGTATGGCAATGTTCTAGCAGGAATGCGCTGTTCACAAGCTGATAAGCGGATCGAAGGAACTGTTACACCTAGTCTGTCTATTAGCGAACAGTTGATCGTGCTTTTCTGCTGAGTATATAATGCTTGTTACAACATTGTTAACGCAACTCTGTCTTGGGAGATCGGTTGTGTGATCTATAACTCTGTCTTGGGAGATCGGTTGTGAGATCTATAACTCTGGAATAACATCAGTCTGGAAGTTATCGCAAATAAAGTCTAACGTCAAATTGCGCGTTTCGCCATTGTATTTCCACACTAGACCGTTACGAGGCTAACAGTGCTTTGTTAAAATTCGAAGTGTTCTACCTCTTATGTTCCTATGTTCCACTGCATAATCGCGTAAAGCTAGAACTGTGCAAATGCAGCGTTTCAACAATTTCTGAAAATTAAGTTTGAAACAAATATCAGAACTCGGCGGAAAGACATAGCAAAACTTCAATGCACCAAAGACTCTCCCGTATTAGTACTTTCATATACAGTGAGTTTTAAATATCGAATAGCAATGTAATAAATTGCAAATGTATTTTTTTTTTAAATAATGTAATATATTCAGAACAGACCATGTACATCTAATCAAAAGTAACAAACTGGCATCGTCGTTGCACATTACCATTAAAGGACAAAAACACATCATTATTGGAGTTTACTGCTCCCATGATACACAATCCGTTTCCTCGTTGAATTTCCACGCTTATGTGGTGGCGCTTATGCTCTGTGCAGAAAGGGGAGACGTAAAGTAAGTTGACCGTAAGTACAGAGCGCACCATGGCAGAACATTGTTGTTCTGCGATAACACTGCGTGACTGCCACACGGCCACACGCACTGGCTGGAGTATGATTTTACAGCGGATGCAGTGCTGTCATACGCGGCGTTTGTCATGCCGTTTTAAAAAAAACTCAGTTCTGAAACGTTTTAGAATTCGACAGAAAACTTTATCAAATAATCAATAGGCCTATATGTTGTACCGCTCTGTTAGACGCTTTTAGAGCAGTAGTGAAAAAAATCTACGTAGAGTAGGGAATAAGAACACCTCGGCCGATCGAAACGGGAGATGTTAGAGTATAAGTTAGAATACAATATTGGAAATCATGTCTTCCAGCTCATCTTCCGCTGTGTATTTACCGAAACATTTTCTTATTTCGAATATGCATTTAAAATTTTGTAACTCATCCATGTGTCATTGCAGCAGGCGGTAGATCGTTTTCCCTAGCTGGTTTCTTTTCGGAAAGTTCAGTATACAATATGCAGTTAAGTTTACTGCTCTTTTATCAATTTTCGTTGTTCTTAAACAGCCGTTGTCTCGGCTCCCAGCACACATGATCATTTGTAATATTTTGTAGGATGGCGCCCAACACTGCGTTGTTAAGGGGAAAGAATACCCAGTGGGATCCGTTTTGGGTGGTTCCAACTTACATTTTTTTGCACGAAATCACTGTCTTATATAGTTATTACATAAGGTACACATCATAGACAAGGGTTTGCGCTACCCTGTGATCCGGTCATTGTTCACCCGCAGGCCACAAGCTTTTTTGATTTCATCCATAGTGCCGCAAGATATCGAATATAAGTTTTTGAAATTCAATAACTTCTTACGTAATGTATGAAATGTAAAAAGCTTATGTAATAATCTTTCTTATCTTTTTATGAATTTTATAGCGTCTCCAAATCATACTTTTGATGCACGGCTGAATTTACTCTGACTTTTCTTCTTATTTACTTGCTCTTTGTTCACACACCTGTTGTGGGCTGCGCGCGCGCTGCGGGTAAACAATGACCAGATCACAGAGTACAGCAATCCCTTGCCTATCATATGCCCCTCACGTAATAGCTGTATAATACTGCGATTTCTGGTAAAAAATTGTTTGGTGGAACCCTCTAAAACGGAACCCATGGAGTATTCTTTCGCCTTAAGCAGCAGGATCTGATTCCGGATGACCAGTGGACTGCGTTGCACGCCGTGGATGTGGTTATCTTAACCAGTAAACCCAATCAAAAATTAAAACTTTAATGTTTTGCGACGCTGTACATATCGTACTGTTACACTGCTCGGTATTATTCAATCACATATTAAAAAACAAAAACACGTCTTCCATTTCTTTGGATGAATCAACCGTACCCAAAACACAAATAGCGTTACCACGCTGTATTTCTATACTTATGCGCTGGCGGAGAAACTCCATGGATCGGCGATTTCCATTATTCTCCCGTATTCTACGCCCAACTTCCTTCAAAAACACTGCCGCACGGGGACCCCAACTCCCCATTGTCTCGAATCCGATCGGCTGGACACAGTATCGGTCGCACAAAGCGCTGTATCGAGTTTCCTTCTGTCTTTCTCGTTGATCCGCGGCAGCTCCACAGGTTGTGCTGGTCCGGGCGATGTAGGAGTCAGCACAGGTGTCTGCGACAGTAACGTCCCAGACTAGCGGTTTACCGGCCTTCCATGGCATGAGCGTCATACCGTCCGGACGTTTGCCATCCCCTCTGTCCAAACCCGGCGGTTCACGTACTGCAGGAACGCTTGCCGAAATAAGGGCTCGACGTATTACATCGTTCAAAGCCGAATGCCTTGGGTGTCGACCTTTACTACGTTTACACACAAGCCCGTTGTGACCGAAGACGTCGACTTGCGATTTTTGCTGCCTTTAGACAGAAATTTTTGGACTTGACTAAAAATGCGTTTGTGTACTCAGAGGGATTTCATTAAACCCTTGCCTGAATAATCGTAAATCCAGTACTCGTACTCACTGAATGCCCGCTTTTTAAATCGTTCTATTAGTAACTAATGCTTGCAACCATGCGACAAAGGAAAATGATAAAAGATAAAAGATAACAGCTTCTTAGTTATTTATATTAATGTTATAATAGTTCAAGTATTTTTGTATTTTAATAGAGTATTTTAGTACTAATTACTAGTCCGAAAAAGTTCTCGGTCAGACTCCGAGTCAGACTTTCAGCGCGGGCCACGACATGGCTATAGCAACTAAACCGTCTGTAGAATGTGGGCTTTCACCAGTCTATCGCCAGCTCATGCGTTTTTCGCAGATTCTCAACCACATTCAAGGTGTCGATCCTCATTCCATCCCTGAATATTACTACAATAGGAAACGTTGGACGGTCGAGGATCTGGCCACCGTGGATCCTCGAAAACTGACAGTGATTGCTCTTCTGGCAGTCCATGCTTGCATTTAATCTCATTGATATTTGCAGCTGGAGATTGCCGCAGGTAAAACGAAACAAGCTATGTATACAAAGCTATAGCCGGTATTGTATTTCATGCAGGCTTGCCTTTTCAGAGAGCTCTGTCCCAACAGATCATCAAGTACACGGCAACGGGAGATCCGTGCTATTCGAATTGTTTTCTGTTACTGTAATCGCTTAAATGTTCATTTCCGTCACGTAGTATTTACTGGAGAAATCAGGGCGATCTCAGTCGCATAAACGTTGGCTGGTTCTGCATTGTGTCAAACGGGAAATTTGCTGCCCATCTACGAGAGCTTTACACATAGCTTTCGTGTACTCAGCAGATTTATGGGAGCTTTTTGTTGAATAACTTCGATTTCTAGCACCTACCGGTTTCCTGGTTTGTGGATTCCGATACCCGACCGAACTTCCGCCATGTATGTTGCTGATTAAAGATCGAAAAGCTTCGGCTCTAGTGTGTTGTACCGTAGTTGTTCTTATCAGTCGGATTCGAAATTCATTTCCCTCTGTACTTCGATATCTACGGATTTAAGTAACAGCGCTTTATATGGAATACTTCACCATTTAATTTGCCCTGATGCTTTTACTACAGGGTGGAATCTATATTTTCAGTTTCAGTATATTACAGTTTCAGTTGCAATAAACAGTCATACATAAGCTGGCAACAACTCGCGCCGTGCTAAGTTAAATAAACGTATTTTCGGTTTTTTTCTTGATGCATGTTCGGCCCACTTTACAAATAATCCACATAATCACTTTAATATGGAACTTCATTAATTCCCATTAAAAGTAATATGTACGTACTATGCAATGCGACACAGAATAAGTACTGTATGTACGTTGTGAAGGTACGTATAGTATTGTCGCACATACATATTAAGTAATCGTATGGCTGGACGTAAGCCTTGACTGCCGTAAGCCTTGAGACTGCTGACACATCAGTCGTGTGCTGTAATCCACAAGAAAGAAAGAACACTTGCTGATTGTCAGTTCCAGGTAACAAATCCGGATACTGGTCTGGATTGTTATCCTAAAGCAGGAATGTACATCCTGTTCAAACTAGTTTCGGTAAGAAGGCCAAATGAAAGTTTGGAATCGCCATTCTTAAACAGTGTTCAAGGTTATAACACTGCTAAAAGACCAGCGATTGTGCTTGGAAATCTTTCCCGGTCCAATGACGAATGAGAACCGAACTTCCTTAATACATATAAATTTTCTTTCGCATTCTCTGAGCAGTTCTGATGCAAGTGTAACTGACATAGTCTATCCGAACAATATCTTAAATCGCAGACATATGTGCTGCTGTAGCGTCGTTTTAAGCCTGCGCTACTGTCTGCAGCCCGAGTGACTGGGTTCCTCAGGTAAGTCCCAAACGATTAAACAGGAATCAGATGCGGCTCATTGCATACTTTCTGTGCTGTAATGCATATCGTTATAGTGCAGGACACACTTTTGCAAAGTAGTGCTTCGCTACTTTAACAACTGATCCGGGGAGTTGCGTCATAGCAGCGCAATGGGAGACATCTCCACCAATCTCTCGATCAGCAACAATGAACGTGCAAGGATTACGACCCAAATTTCATGGGCCTGTCTACAAACCAAGTGCCGTTTCTATCCGAGAGGACGATGGATTATTTCATTACGGGATCGTGATTGGTAGAGAGGGCAGTGAATTACTCATCGACTTCCAGTGCGGGAACAACGGAATCATTCCAGTCCCGATAAACAAGATCTACCATCTTGCAAAGGAAGCTGCATTCATCATGCCGCGTCGCCAAGAAGTTCAATTACGCCACGTGCCGGTCGAAGTGCTCTTCCGTTCAGCGGCGGAAGAGCGATGGAAATGGTACCCGGGATTGCTGGTTAACGTTATGCGTCTACATAACCATAATCATGGTTTGGTGCGCGTGTTCCTCTCAAGCAGAACGACAGCCATGACCTTCCTTCCCGCTCGACAGATTCGTACTCCATTGAGTGAAACGGAACTGGTCCAGCTGTCGGTACGTAATGTCCAGGCTGTTCCCATTGAGCCGCATTATCCACTAACCTCTGATCCCAAGATCAGTCAGGTTCTACCATGTCCTTTGATGGGAGAAATCTTTGATTGCTTGGATACTGTGGCGCAGTGGAAGGTTCATCGTGTATGCACTCTGTGGCGGGATATTGTGACGATCAGCTGTGCACCAGCACATGTGCGACTGCGAGTGCACGGCCCGTCGTCAGATCACTTATACGAGTTTTTGTGTACGGTTCTGCATGACCGAACGAATTTCCTAACTCTGACCAATCCGGCTTTCGGGAAGACTGACAGCAATCCACATCTTGGGGTATTAATAAAGGACATTGTCTAGGGCTGCGGATACTCTCGACTGGACACCGTTATGCTCACTAGCATAATTTTTAAGCCGGACTCCTGTAATATACTCTTTTCGAGTGAGGAACTGAGAAAATTACTGATGTCCTTTGCTAAAGTGTCCAAATGCGTACTGCTATACAACGCGGTTTTTTCTCGGGGTTTTTACGTACCGTACCCTAATCAGAACGGCGAAAGGCGATCACTGACGATAACAATCAAAAGAGCTCGTATTGGTATGAGTCTGGGAGCTTCAGCAGATCCAGTGTGGAGCCAGTTTGATCAAAATGAACGGGACAGACTGGCCGAGAATTTTACTGCCCATCTCAAGCATCACAACTCGGAATGTGCCTGCATAGGGCGAATGCTTTGGGTACGTACTGAAAGCCTTGGCGTGGTATGGCAACTATCACTGACTGTCAGCAGCTTTAGTGAGCTGCATTTTTCCGTGTTTTTCAGCCGACTTTGTTTGCATAGATCCTCCAGTTCGTTCAAGGTCCAGATCCAGATGGTATCCCTGAATATTTCCTTAAAAGGCAGCGATGGACGGCCGAAAATCTGGCCACTCTGGATCCTGGCAAATTGACAGTGTTTGCTCTTCTGGCAGTCCATGCCTGCTTGTAACCTCGCTGTTATTTCCGTCTAGGACTGCCACAGGTAGACCGATCAACTGCTCAAATTGGACATAATACGATCGGTACTGCAGTCGCTGAAATTTTACCTTTTCAGGGATTCTGGGATGTCAGGACTGGGAACACCGTTATTGCTTCGTTTTTTTTGGTTGTGTCATTTCCTTCTTTCGCCAGTTGCTTGGAAAAGAACCGGGATCGCAGTTATACAAACCAGGGCGTCAGCTGGGTCTGCACTGCTTATTGCTTCGAAGTGAAGCTTGATGCATTGTTTGCATGAGCTATATGCCTATATCAATTTTAGTTTTAAATTCTTGCGTTGTTCCAACTCTGATAATCGATCCAAATGGAACATTTTCTGTTTTATTGGCTCGGGGATTCCATCGTGTGGCTATTTTTAAGGCAATACCGAAAACCTTGGGTTTCATGGATTGTCTATACCGTAGAAGTTATGAGAAACTGTTATCACTTTTCTAGTAGCGGTAACTCCAGCAGATTTCAGGTTTCTTTGCATTACCTCATGCGAATACGCTGTCGCGATACGTAGCAATGCGGGCAGTATGGAGCATTAGGGCGTACAGTAATTACTACAATATATTATTATTATTATTATTATAACACTGCAGTAGCCAAACCCTGAAGAAGGGACTTCAACGGCTATTGGAAATTTTTGGATTTTGTGAATTTTATAATTTTTTTGCATGATTTTTGAATTAGGAATTTAGATAAAAGTACTCAAGGTGGGAATCGAACCCACGCTAACGATCTTAGAGCCAGACGTCTTACCACCAGGCCATGAGCAATACGGTTAATATTGGTTTATTATTATAACACTGCAGTAGCCAAACCCTGAAGAAGGGACTTCAACGGCTATTGGAAATTTTTGGATTATACACTGTTCATAATTCCCGTTCATAGGACTCGGTCATTTAGTACTGAATATATTAATTCGCTGTTCTACCGAACTTTCCATTATATAATCCATTGTACTTGTCGGGACTCAACCATCATCGCAATTGCCAATCGCACACCCGAAAGTCTGCGTTTCAAAGTATACGAGCACTGCTTAATTCCCGTTATAGTATACTAAAATAAAAAACTTTCAGCGCATCACTAAGGTCCACATGTCTTGTTATCTATTAACATGGGTTTACTTACAGTGTGTTATCGCAGTATTTAACAAAATCAAAAATATCGGAAGCATTCAAACGCTGTCAAAATGTATACGTATGACTAATGAGCAAAACTGAATTTGGTAAGATTTGAACACCGAGCATTGTCGAAAGGGAATACAAACGTAAAAAAGCTAATACATTCTATACCACGTCGCGGCGTTTGATCATAGCGTAATGCGTGAGAAAGGAGACGCCCTGGTTGAAATCACCTTGTTCCAGGACTCCTGCAAATGATGCATCGTATGATTATGTTTTTCATTTTATCGTTATCTTCAAGGTAATTGCTTTGCGCAATCACTACAGGAGGAATGATTTCTACAACATTTTCTTCGTCTTTCAATCCCAAAATGTGATTCTAGCGTTTCAAATATTTGATTTGGAATGATTATGCACTTTGTACGCATTCCCTGATGACTTTGCTGCTAATTCACAGAATCCCCACACTTACCGCTCATCGAATAACCAGACCGGAAATCCTCGCGTGACACCTGCGAACTCATCCGCACACAAAAATCCGGCATGCGCGGATCATCCGCAAACTGCCCCACAATCACCATAACCCCCCAGGTGGGATAATTGTAAATCCGTCCGCGCGTCTCCCGTCGTTTTACGCCGGCCACCACTTCCACAATCTTACAGTACCGCTTACTCCACCACACCGTCTTCAACACCCAGTGCTTACTAGGTCCGCACGCCACGCCCTCATCCGGGAAGAGAAGAATCTTATTCGGACGCCCTTCATACTGTAAAATCTTCCGGCAGTTCTTCCCGACATTCTCGTAATAAAACAGCCCGACCATCTTTCTCCTATGGAGGCAATAACGCGGCGCTTCCCGTCACTTGATTCTGCAAAGATTGACACAAGCGGGTAAGCTGAATGATTGATGTTGCTGGCTCACACGATATCATCGGCAAATTAGTGGGCCGAGATTAAGTTTACTTTGCTCTCATGCCAGCCGATCGATAGCTCTTCTTCGGCTGTGGCTGTGGTCATTTCTACAACCCGCTGATTAGTTCGGGTATAATTGGAATGTTTCTCGCTAGTGTGCAGCCAACAACAAGTTAGAGCTGGGGCCTTGATAAGATTGTTGGTTACGAGAATGTTGATGGAAGCCGCTGACTAATGGGATCTGACAGGCTTATAGATACACATTCCGAGGCATACATGACCATCGATCGATACAGCACTCCTTTCATTACAGCACAAATGTTTTTCTATTACGCTTTATCACACTCTAACCCAATCGTCTGGTCGTAGCGTGAGAAACGTGCACCAAGATAAATTTAGATGGGAATTTAGGTCACATTTTATAGCTGCTACTCGAGAACAAATTTTTGCGTCTAGACTGTACAAGACGCAGTTACCTAACGCCACACAAAATATTTACAATACTGAGACACACAACATTTAGATAAAACAGCCAGCTGTAGCAAAAGTGGAAGTTTCAAGGAAAACTTTGCATGTATCACTTACCAGTCAAATAAATCCACACTTTCCCGAACAAAGTATTTAACGTTTACCAGCTGCAGCTGCGCACCAAAGGAAAGTCGAAATGGAGTGTTTAGACAAACGATTAAACTGGTGAACTTTCTACCGTCCGCAACTTTCCGATCCCGTCCGTTTCCTCCAGGGATGCATTTGGGGATCAGCAGCGCAGTGGCACAGAGCAATCGGCGTAATTGCTATACGGCTAGCTATCTTTCTCTGGCCCATCTATACAGCGCAAAACACTTGACAAAGAAACGACTGCCTTCCTTCCGGCCTACTTTTCCGGGCTGCATCATCTTGGTGGCATATTGATTCAGTGCGCTCTTCCGGAGGGCGGAGCCGGGTACTTTTGTCTGTACTCTGCCGGGAGAGAGGGATATTTGCCGTTCCCCCCGCTGACACTTACTCCCCATTGAAGAGGGAAAAGCCAAAGTGGCCAGATCAATAGACGCGGCTTTTATTTCAACCGATTCACGCCTGACCGCATCTGTGTGCAGTGGTCAACATACAAATCTCAATCTGTTGTACACATAATCAATCGATAATCGTGTACAAAAGCGGGGATAATCATAAATAATATCGTTTTAAATTGTAAATCACACAGAAAGTATAACACACATGTGCCGTTTGCAGTAAAGTGCTGTTCTGGGAGTGTTGACAGTTGGGTCAGAGTGGTGATGATGAGGCGTTGCATTTGCCCTGGAGGATGTTAATGAGTTCGGTTGTGTCGTTTGTGGTCAGTTCACGCGCAATAAGCCAAATCGATATCGTCAGAGTAAATGTCTGCCCAAAGCAAATAAAACGGGTAGATTCAATACAAACAGGATCAGATGGCAGTAAAGGTCATCAATTACCTTGAGAATAAAGGATGTGTTTAGCGGTGTTATTCCGGCGAGGTGGAACCAGAGTTTACGCTGCTTGCAGGATTCGGTCAGGATGTCCAGTAAAGCTTTCATTTGAAGTCCCTAAAAATTAAAATTTTTGCTGTACGTTGAATGTATGGTAGTCTGGCTTACTTGTGGTGTCTCAATCATTTTCGCTGTCTCGTGCTTCAGAGAACACACACAAGCCGGAAGTTCAGCAGCCTAAAAGAAAGAACACTGTAGTTGTACAATTATATCCAGCAAACAATATTTATCGCAGATTTACCAGTTTATGTATTTTCAAATACGGTATGACGAAGATAACAACAAAAGTCGCGTATAAAATACAAGCACTCATGCTTTCCCCAAAATCCAACCAGCTGAACGTCTTTTTATGCTCCTGTATCTGCATGACATGGCTGAAGACATTCAACATATCCAAGAAAAACGCCGCGGCAAACGGCGCACCGAAAGCCGCGTTGAGTGATTTGGCCAGAACATGGAGCTTCTTGTGAAAATCCAGAAACGCATGTGTTGCCTCATTAAACACTTCCACATTCACGGATCTCTTTGGCTTATCACTTAACGTGGTCACTGTCGTCGCATCCGACTGGAACTCTTGACCCAGCGAAATCATGCTCGATTTAAGGAAGTCTGTAGCTTCTTGCAGCAAGAAACCAAAGCACATTTGGAGAACGTTGATTAAGAGAGACAGATAATAGGGGATAACGCCGAACACCAGCCAAACGATATGGGCTCGATCCTTTGACATTTCTATGCGCATTCCTCGAAAGGTCAAACTTGGTTCGTCCATGTGGTCGTTAACGTATCGTTCCACGTACGTCCAGATGCATTCCCAAACGATTAGTGCAATCGCAGATAAAACCACAGCCCAACGACATTTTCGCTGCCATTTGATAGAACAATTGTTCCGCTCCTCCAATAACGTTTGCTTAGCGAGTTTAGCGTGGATAATGTGGGAAATGGCTGAATGGACGGCTGGTAGTTGAGAGCGCGTGTGTAAGAACAGTGTTAACACAATGTAACCCCGTGCAATGGAACTCATTTGGCCAATGTTTTTCCCCATGCGGAAGAAGTCCACATTGCTACAGGGATCTTTGGATTTTTGTAGGAAAGAGAGTGCGTATCCCAGTGACTGGAAGATGAAGTAAGATATGCCGATTAATGGGATGAAGAAGCAAGCCAGCTTCTGTCGGGTACACTGCCGTTTCTGTGATGGTTTGGTTGACGGTAAAATGCCGAAGAATGTCAAGATGCTGACGGCTTCGCTGCCTGCAGGCACGACACGATGCATGGTTTGTTAAATTCACTCTTTAATTTTAACAGATACTTCAGCAGGAACATCATTGGGGGCTCTAACGATCATACTGTTCAACATGCAGTAAGGTTATATGTGCCTGTTAGTTCATGAGCTGGTGATCTGGGACTCGTAGTGAGTCAGTGATGGGAACATGCTCTTTGTTTGTATAAGGTAACAAAATGGCTTTTTTGCTTACTCTTCTTGAAATTATTGACAGAGGCTGAGAAACGTTCATGGGTTGGGTACCTGTGGGAAAACGAAATATGTATCGATACTACACTGCATATTATACGTAACGTAGCTACCAAGACATTAGATTATTCTGTTTTCTCGCACTGCCGGGTCTGTACAGCTAAATATGATCAGACTTTTTTATAAATTTATTTACCGATAAAAATTTAATCATAAGCAGGATAGTCCCATAGTTCAGTGACCGTCAAACAACGCGTAACATACCTAGTTATATCCGTTGCAGTAATCATTGGCATATGTAGATCAGGTTTCCATAGTACATCCAGTTGAGCAATAGTATGCACTGTACAGTGGATTAGCCGAAGCCAGCGCATAAAGAGGGGATTACTTCGTTAAGCCGATTTCTGAGTTGCTGCGTTATGTACATGTTTAACCCTACGGCATATTACATCGTGATAAACAACAGCAACAAACTGCGCTAGTCTGCAGCATCATCCGCTGGCATTAGACATTCAGCCTCCAATGTAGCATGGACCTCCATGGCCATTCCCGCTCGTTACCTACCAGCCTCTTCTTTTCTCCTTGCGCTGAACATGATCCTCTTTAACCATCCGGTCAGTGCCGGTCTATACCAGCCCATCATGACGTTAAGCGGGTCGGCGGTCAGTCCCGCATCCCGCCAGTCCACGGGTCCCAAATCCCGCGACAACCCCGGGAGTAGTCCGACGCTCAAGCTACAGGAAGCAGCGTACCACGCTGGACCGAACAACGGACCCGGAGGGAAGGGTACGCCTATCGGGACGTCGCGGGGCAAAGCCAATCCGGGTAGCAGACCAGTATCTGATTCGGTACCAGAGGCAACTTTTGTGACAGGGAAACCCAGACCGGGACTGCACGATGCTGGGCGCAAGCCGGCTACAGCGACAGAAATTCCTGTCGGTAAGTGTACTGCAAACACCCTGAATGTTTGCTCTTTGATTCAAAGCTTGATTATAGCGTTAATGCTGTGTAAGATTTTTATTTGGGATGACGTCCCAGTAGATACTATCGTGAGAATTAACCTCCTTCGATTTTGTTTTAATTTTGAATTGAACTGGTACATGATTTCAGTGCTGTTATAACCGTATATCTTTGCTAATGTGCTATACATCCTTCCGTACGGTAATCAC
The DNA here is from genome assembly GCA_034698045.1 of Paramacrobiotus richtersi. Taxonomy (NCBI): domain Eukaryota; kingdom Metazoa; phylum Tardigrada; class Eutardigrada; order Parachela; family Macrobiotidae; genus Paramacrobiotus; species Paramacrobiotus richtersi. Next base: position 13,066 of record JAQGAU010002030.1, read on the forward strand.
ATGAATGCGATAAGTAATGGTTCTATGAAAGAAACGGTTTTATGTCTGCAGTTTTCATAACAATGGTGTGTTAATGCTTTAGCTACATTGTGTGGTGGAAATATCATGCTTCACACAGCTAGTCCACCAAAATTCGTCATTTCACCCAACTATCCGGGTGATTATCCGAATGATACTTACTGTGAATGGAAGATTTCTGGCGGCTTTGGAACACAACTCAAGGTACCCACCAAAAGGATGTTTGGCATTACACCTGCCAAACAACCATCTGCAAGCTTTATGCGTTGTAGATTAACTCGATGGATTTTGCACTGGAGAGCTCTGAGACGTGCAAGAACGATTACATCCAGTTTTTCTGGAGTAAGAAGTCACATTATGTCATTAAGCGTTGGCTGCGTTGCTGTAACACACAATTTCATAGAAAACGGCAATCCTTCAACTTGGACCGTCAATCGTCTGCAAGTGGACCGCTTCTGCGGTGCCAACGGACCACTGGATTTAGTGTTCAAGGACAACAACTTGGTAAAGCCCTTACGCAATCCCCATTGTGTCCGTTTCATGACCATGTTGATTCAACAGATTATGACGCTAATCAGCGACCGGTCCACCACCCATCGCGGCTTCAACATCAGCTTCAGCATCTTCCATACGTGTGCGGTATTATTCCAGGAACCGGATTTTCAAGGGTTTTCGACGATTCTCGAAGAGTTCTACGAAGCCAGCGTGGTTACAGCACTGTATTCCGATAATATTTTCACTTCGATACAGGTGAACGAAGGGTGTAAGTTGATGGTGTGTAGTGAGGAAAACTTTGAAGGAACGTGTCATTTGCTGTTCAAGACAAACCGGGCAATCGGGCCGTTGCATGTTAGCTGGCCCAGATCGGCTTCTTGTATGTGCTCTTAAGGCGCTTTCTGGTAAAGGCTCTATTTCTAGTTTGTCGTTTAAACTCGCTTGTTAAAACGAAGCTTACAGCGCGCAGTGATAGCACGGCAAATTCGACTCAGTAATGAAGTACATAAAGGTTACAATACAGATCGATTTCTCGAGGAACTTAAGGTAAAAACAGTTGCCTGTCTGGATGTCTTCCGAAAAAACAAATGGCGCACTCCAGAACGCAGAGACCGGTTCGACCACACAACCATCCATGGTGTAACAGAACACCCTGTAATCAAAACAACAGGAACTTATTAACAACGATGGGGCGTTTACACTGCTTCAACTAACCGCCTAGCAGATCAACAGCAACAAAAAGCGTGCGCGTGTCTAGACAAAACAGTACGCATTTATGGCCCAGTATCCGGATGCTGATCAAAAACGGCACGCATTCGTTACCGTATTTCGAAGCATCATTAATCGATGTAAATTGATCATTACAGGATACCTAAACTGGTGCATACGCCATACAGCGTACTGTAAGTTCGAGAACGGAAACTGGGGATCATGCTATCAAAATATAATCCATTCGTCATGATTCTTATTACGTTTGTCAGTGAGCATTGACCTTACGATGTACAGAAACCAGGTCGACATCTTCTGTTCTTACCAAAGAAAAATGACTGTAAACTACGTACAAGCACTGCCGGCAGCAGAATGCAGTTAAATTGGTAAATTGGTGGGATCATTTACAACTTGGCCAAGCAGTGGGATATTAATGTTATTATCCGTGCGCTAGCAATAAACGATAGACATGTGTTGATGTACCTGTACATGTACGACACGCAGTGAAAAGTATTCCCTGTCTCATATGCTCACTATGAACAGTACCCGTACCAATGAAACAGAGAATGACCAATCCATCACCAAACGGCGAGAACAACTCTGCCGAGCTCTTGGCCACAAACCCATGCACCATCGACGGGAGAAAGCACACCATATACGTCAGACACGCCGAAAAGGCAATCTTCGTCACAAATATCTCCGCCTTCATCCGGGCGGTACTCCCGCGGGTGGGCGCCGCTCCCCGGTAATTGCCGACTCTGCGTTTGGATAATCTGAGCTTAACGAATATCCCCACGTAACAGACCAGCATAATCGGGAGCGAAAACAAGATAAAGAAGGTGCGGATGAAAATATGATACGGCAATGCATGGATCCGGTTCATCGCACACCGTCCCATACTGGCATTCCACCCGTACTCCCCGCCCAGATGTCCGACAGGGAACAAGAACACCGTGACGGACATTATCCAGGGAATAATAGCCAAAGTCCACGTTAGATGTTTGGACTTAAGTACAGGGAAACGGTTGGATAAAACGACGGTAAAACATCGGTCCATTGCAACGGCCGCATGGAGAACGACACAGGTGAAGAATGCGGTTAAATACAGGAAACCAATGAGCTGACAAAGTGGGAGAAAGGACTCCGTTGCCAGGAAGTTGGGTAAACCTTTAAATGATACGTAGGCGCTGAGCGGTGCAAAGAAGGCAGTGAAAATGAAAGTTGCGGTGGTGAGGCTCAGGAATAGCGGGACACTGGATGGGGATGGTGTTCGGGATGTCGGTTGGGGCTTGAGTAACAAGGCAAAACAGAGAATGCTGCCGATGGTCCCGATTGTACCGGTCACAGCCAGTGCTACTCCGGATGTGACAAAGGTCACGGGTGGTGCATATGTTGCGTTTGTCGGGTGATCCATTAAGAAGAAGCGCCCGTTGTGTTACTTTCACGCACATCAAAACTTGAGGATCGTTACGCGAAAGACAGATCCCTGCTGCGTCTTGCAATAAATATATTCACGCGCTTCGCTTCTATGGACTATATGTTGATGCCGTCTCGATCCCGCACGTTATGTACCGGAATGATTAATTTTGTGCTGCAAGCTGTGCGTTTCCCGAGAGTCTGACACCTGAGAATTTTAATTATGGTGTTTCCTTCCGTTGGTGTTGTTTTCCAGTTTCCTTTCATGGTACCCCGTACGCTTACAGTACACTGTCCCAGAGTAATATACGATAATAATGAATTTATGGATATATTTAGTAGCAACTACATATTATTATACTCCAGGAAATTACAAAAGCGCATGTCCTGAGAAACATCCGGTCAGATCCACCGGATAATTTTCGACAAAAATTTATCCCACTTAACTGCTGTAGTATAACAAGTTCAAAAACCCTTCTTTGCTGGTTTTGGTAGCTAAAACAAGGTAGTTACACGACGTATACGTACTGTATAATTGCATAAGCTTCGATCGAAACTACAATAAGTAATCATTTGACGGTACTATTATTTCAGCGATTGTATTTTCATCTATGATAATACGATGAACATCAGCAAAACTCTGTGCACACTGCTATACTCGGGATTCGAAATGAAAACAAGTTTTGCGCAAGTGTGTGTGTGTGTTGACCGAAAAATTATTGAGACATTGAATGTAAGGAAATATGACTTAATTGGCACCTAACTTGTCAAATAGCAAAACCAGTAGGACCTCGATATGACATTGTGATGGGTAAAACTGCTCGGCAACTTTAGTACTAACATGAGGATCGTAAAGATCCGTTTTATTAAACTTGTGTCATCTACATCTCACATTCATCATAACATTATTACAGCTGCAATACTCGACTCACTGCAATGATCAAGACCATGTAGAAACCTAGTTTATGGATAATCCGTAACAGGCTTCGGTCGGACCGTAGTGGGTCCACCGCCCGCCACTGTTCCGGGAGTCGTTGGCGCCGGGGATCCAAACGGATTCGGCGCATCCGTCCGGATATACGGTCTCAATCCAAAAATGAACTCATTCTCGTTCATCCACACGGAACGCTGCCCGGGGCCGTTCAGGCCCAGGCTACCGAACGATC
>JAQGAU010002031.1:0-16866 GCA_034698045.1 Paramacrobiotus richtersi
ATAAACAACAGACACATCAAACAAACTGCGTCTAAAGTCATGGGTTCGTTGACGTAAATGGCATTTACCACAGGTGCGATGTTTTATGTCTCCTACTGTTGTGCCGGGATCATCCTGGTGGTGATTATGTACTTTGCATCCCAAGTGTTTTATGTTCGAAACGTCAATAATGGATTAGGTAAGCTAACTGCTGTTTACCTCGTAAAAAAATGTCACCTAATAGCCTGTCTTTGTTCAGGTTCGATAAAATCGGTTTACGATCTCTTGAGCTGCATCAACGGTCCAGATGGAAACAAGGACCGCTCCTACTCAACGATGCTATCACAATCCGGATTCATCTTTGGAATTATCAATATCGTCGGTAACTTTGGTACCGTCTTTGTCGATCAGAGCTATTGGCAGATTGCCGTAGCAGCCAAGCCTCGACAGGTTGTCTATGGGTATCTGGCTGGTGGGTTGGTGTGGTTTGCGGTGCCCTTTGGCATGTCAACAAGTACGACCAAAATGTTTTCTTTATATAGATACATGGGTGGACTTTCTATAAGAATGTTTTCTGTTGTATTATAGCCATGGGTCTTGGATATTTGTCACTGAGTGCAGAACGAGGCACTCCCATGCTGCGTCCTGATGATCAAGATGCTGGTTTGGTACCCGCCATTGTAGCGCAAACGCTGCTCGGGACACAAGGAGCTTTCATCATTTTGCTGGCTCTATTGCTGGCGGTTATTTCAACTGCTTCGGCTGAAGTCATGGCTGTTACTTCGATTATTGTGCATGATTTGTACCAGGTTTACTGGAAGGTACGGTAGTTACCAAACTTCCATTGTTTCATATTATAGCCAAAAGGTACCAAAATTCTGCATTTTAGCCGTTCCGATTGGTAGACGATATAAACTCCTGCATCTTGTGCGGAAAAGCTAGAGGTCGTATGGCAAACCCAGTCGACAAGGTATGTCATCGAAAGTTTTGCTAAGCTTCTAAATATCTCCTCGTAGTCCTAAATATCTCCTATATCATTACTAAGTTTCATATTGTCGCGCAGTGTCATTGCCAAAGCAAGACCAAGTGCAAAGAATGTCTCCTCGATGACAGGTACAATAATTGCAAGAAACTCGGTATATCATGTATACATTCGCAAACAATCGTAGCACGCGGTCGGAAAGCAAGATGGCTGTGAAGCCTGAATACAAGTGCATAACACACGGCGAATACCGGCGCTACACAGAGTACATGAACGGCCTGAAGAACTGGTCCCTGATCTTATGCAGCTTCGGTTTGATCCCCTTGACCCTTATCATCGATATACTAAAGATCCGTCTCGGCTGGCTGTACGAGTTCATGGGCGTGGTGATCGGTTCGGCTGTGATACCGATCTCTTTAAGCATGTTCTGGGAACGACTGACTCCTGAGGGAATGATTAGCGGTGGTATCGGAGGACTCATAGCGGGTACAACCCAAATTCCTTGCAAAGGTCATAGTTCGTTTAGATCGTGTGATTTCCAGGAATGGCAGTTTGGTTGGGGTTAGCAGCGAGGCTTCCCCACGGATTGGCTCCTGACACATTCTATCAGAACAGTGGCGAAGACTACAGCATGCTTGGTGGAAACCTTGCGGCAATCTTGGGAGGCGGGCTGATTTGCGTAGTGGTCAGTTTCTTCACCAAAGTGCCCATTGATAAACACGACATTTGGAATTATACGTATGATATTGATAACCCGTTACATCCATGGGCGGAAATGTACCAAACGTATGTATACAAAAACTTTGATTCGAATCAGAATGGGCATACTTTATCAGTCACTAGTGTCACTGGGTACATTTTGTAGCGATCTGGGTCTGGTAGAGGGAAACAAGCTGGACAATCGGCCGACATTCCAAAGTGTGTACACCACCTTCAAGAAGCTCGCGTGGTCGGCCAACACTCTGGGAACTTGTTTCACGATTATTCTAGCAGTAATATGGCCAGCAGCAATGGTCGTGGTAAGGAAGTTCACATTAATTTTCTATACGATATGTACTGACTCTATTAAACCGACCTTTCAGGATTTGAACAGGTTTCATTAGTTTCTGATCGTTTCAAAGATCGTAACGTGTAGCTGCCAGATGCGGTGTCAAATCTTTCCAGAAAAAAAAAGTAAAAAGTAGCTCTAGACCAAAGATAAGGCGGAAGATCTGTCAATTCTGTTCGTTTGTACTCGAATTACTTTTGAACGTCAAACATCTAGAAAGGTCTAAAACCAACGCGTTATACTTTTTCTAACGATACCACATGTTCAAATCCGGAAGGGTCAATTGACAATTTGGTATAGTTGGGTTGTATGATAGCGTATGCTCCGAAACGTATTAAATCTAACTTATACAGTTATACCTCTTAACGGCACAGGCTGGAGTCTTCACGGATGGAATTTTTGCCAACTGGATCAACATGTGTTTTGGTTGGGTGACGGTGGCCGCAATGTTCATCATTATTGTTCCCGCCCTGGAAGAAATTAAGGCTGCCCACCAGGCATATGTGAACAACAAAGTCAATGTCCAAGTCACGAGCATCGACTAACCAACATACGCTATGCTATCCTATCAGAATTTATAAAACCCACACAACATAAATAATAGCTGAATTCAACTCCTGGCTGTATAATCATTATATAACGATTGCATTCATTGTTCTTTGTAGTCTTCTGGACCAAAGAAGTCCAATCTGCTAAAAAATATGCTACAAAGGTTAACGTTGTCGAAACAGTAACTCGTCCAAGCGAATCACTTCCAAAACGAGGTTCAAAATAAAGGAATAGTTCGCATATCCGGCAAAAGCCATCAAAATTACAAAGCAACAAAGTAGAAAACTACAAAATAAAATACTTACATATTCGTGTCAAACACTGAGAAGCTCACCGAATCCGTTATCGTTCATATTCGTTACACTGCAGATCTCGATCCCAAGCAGGACCAACGTAAATCGTCAACGCAGTTGACACCGTGTTCCAGCTGACAATCAAACGAAGCAAAGCCTTCCAGTACTCGTATCCGTTGTAGGATGTGCTGTACCAGTACATGGGCGCCATATTGCTGACCAATAGTGGCTCTGCTTGGTACTCCGGTTTGGTGCACGTAATATGATACGTCGGCTACTGGGCAGCTGTTTTGTCAGTAATAATTTTAGTGCTTATGTACAACATTAATTGCAGTACACGGTAGTCGTGCATGATTTCGAACAGTCGAACAGCAAGCTCTCTTTGTGATTTTAACCAGAAACTGTCAAGTGCTAAATTTTACGGGGATGATACAGTGGAGCGAATATTAGCATTGCAAAATTATCGGTTTCGTTTTACTCGCGCAGTCATCCCCGAAGGCAAGTATTAAATGCTAAGTAAAGACGCATTACGCCGGCTCGCTTATAAGAGAGCACAAATGTTACGACACTGGGTCTGCCTTGCAGTGCAACGTGTACTAGCTTCCGGCTGACCCTTGGTATCCTTTTGTAAGCAGTTCTAACATTATAAAACTTCTGGCAGACTTTTTATAGGAATATTCGTTTGCGGATTTCAGTGCAATTCGAAGGAAATGCATCTGAAAAAGTTCCGAACTTGAATAAATCATATCCGACCACGAAATTACATAATATAAGTATATAGCTATTTGCCTAGCAAACGCAAGGCTTCTCATCCTGGCCTCTCGCAGCATAAACCTACGGGGTCAATCCTGTAGCGTGAACTCATTAACTAACAACACTATGTAACTACACTTCGCCATTGCGGGCCTTTTGCGAGATACTGTGTGACCTCTTCCTGGTATACAACGCAGTCGCAAACACACTTTGCAAAACTCACCGTTATTTTATAGCTATCTTAGGGAGAAGACGGTGGCATGGTTCTGGGGCGTTCCTCGGTTGAAATTGTTTGTGTTTGTATGTGTTTGTATGAACAAAAACATTGTGACTTCTTGCCTGTGCACGCGTCGGAACATGGCTTTGGCAAGGGAATTTCACCGATGTCAGCCTTAGACACTCCATATGCCAGACAGATGAACAAGAAGCGTAGTTTCTTTAATTCTTCTTTCTTTAATATACTCTTGTGTTGTTTGTTCTCTTGGCAGAGAACGATGTGAGATCATCGGAAAATATATCTCAACAAGCATTGCTACGGGGTTAGTACATAATTATTTTTTTGTGATATTTCACCTGAGGGGTTTAGCATGTGGTTTGTACATGTTGCGGCAGAGGAATTCTCCCGGCCTGTGAATTTATTATCGGCGTTCATATCATTTTAACGATTGTACAGATATGTTGAGGAAGTTCAACCAAAATTCTCCGTTACCAACTTACTGTCGCATTCGACCGGTCTTTGTGTACACATTATCATCGTTAGACAAAGATATACGACTACAAGAGAAGATTGCCGATTTGTACTTGTAGCGCAAAAATCAAACCAAATTAATTCATAAAATTAATTTATTACCAAAAAAATGCCGTCTCTATAAAATTGCCACTCTCCGTGAAATGATAGCGCAGAACAGCACATAACATGTCCATTAACGAATCATGGAATTAACGCATATTCGCAGTCCAATACAGAAGTTGCCAAGCGGAAGATTCCACGACCGACTCATTAAATTCTGAAAGCCAAGAAAAACTGAAGAACTAGGGAATGATTAAATATCATTAGAATAAACTTACAAATAGAAATACACCTGTTCATCCGATGGGGAAGAACAGGCATTCATCGTAGTTATGTGAGCTTGATTTTGACCTGTCAGAACCAACATCGTCAACTTCCGGAGCGATGCCAATGGCGGGAAGCGAGTGTCAGCTGGGATTGGAGGACAGGTGCGGAGGCCATGCGGGAGATTATACGGAAGAAATCGCTGGTCTACAGGCTGATACTCTGCCAATAACTGCAAATGAGTATTGGGTACAGTGCATGGAAAATGTTATAACAAGCGTGGTTAATAAATATGACTCTAGACATAAAATTTACATGGCACCTACGGTCCAAACATTTATTAACCGCGGTCAACATCCATATCTTAGGAAAACGAGGGTATGGGCACTGTTGCACTAGTCATACTTGTAAAATACTTGTTCAATGTGAATATCGTGCTGCTGAAACTGACAAAACCGCATGATTACAGTGGCTCGACGGTTACGTCTTTCAGCCCAGAAATTGTACCCACCATCCACAGATACATTCGATTCTCATGATGTTCCCAAAGCAAACGCAGTGTCTCCTCCAACACCTCCATTTCGGATCCGCCGAGCTCCGGACACCACTTTTCCAGAACATTGTCCACTCCAACAGCTACCTGCACATCCAGCACTTCCTTTTTTACCATCACGGCAGCATTCGGCGCGAACGGTAACTCCTGCACGGCTACATTGTACAAGATCAGTGTATCACACACATCCCGCCATTTGGTACCATGGTCAGGAGTCGAATACCAGCTATCCAACAGGTCGAATGCCTCCACCATGGCTCCGGAGATAATAACCAACGGAATCCTGCGATTCATCGCTGTCAGCATCTCTTTAACAGTTTGAAGACGGCAAATATTCGGTACATGCTGCTCGCCGGACAAAATCAGAACCTTGGTCGATTCGGTTATCCTTTCGTGCAACATCGTGGCCAGCTGGTAGTACTCAATTCTTTCACTGAAATAGCCGAGAGGTGTGATATCGATCTGCACTGGGTACGTGCTGGCGCTTGCAGTCAGAAACGAATTCCACAACTGGCAAACTTTCCGACATGGCACCTGCTGGATGGGGCTGAGGAAGGAGAAGATTTCATGCATAATGTGGAACGGAAGTTGAGCCGTGATCGGATGCTTGGGATCGTCCACCAAGTCAAACTGGCCACTGTCCGAAAACACCGCACCGTCAGCCACAGTGGCAGATGAGTCCGCTTCGCAAGACAGAAACTCTTCCGCCATTTCTGTAAGAATGCTCTCCTGAAAACCATAAAAAGTTATGAGTGAGCCAGGAAAAAATGAAACTGTATAGTAGCCAGTACCTATTGTATTTTAACAGTAAAATGGTTTCACAATGAATACTCCACTGCGATAGTATCGCACAGAAGCGCTCAGAAATTCGGAGTGCATCAGTCAATGCATACCACAGACATAGCCAAAAGTTTGCAAAACGTTCACCTTCAGATCGGTACGCGTCTACGAGAACTCCCCAAGTTACCCAACTTACAATATGATCAGGCGTCAACGGATCGTCTGTGCCAATACTGTAAAACAATCGGCCTCCCTCGAGTTTCATGCCCATTGCATCCGTTACCCGATTCCAGATTTTCAGGAATCCAGCTTCCGAGAACTTTTCCAGAAGACTGGACGTCAGTTTCCCCAGGTCCTCAGACTTGGGAAGTTCAAAATCGAACTCGAAGTACTTGCGCAACATATCGGATCCAGAAAGCTTCGTCGATATCGCATGGAGAGTCCGCACCGCATCCACTGGTACCACTTTCTCCACCACTGTTTCACCAGTACTAATTGCAACAAACGCGAACTGAAACGAAGAGCCAGCCAAAAATTTCGCGCGGTGCCAGCGCCAAGGTTGATCAGGAGCAGACTGGTACAGCGCTTCCACAGTGTCTCCAATTTTGTAGTCATACAAATCGTCATCGTCGTCGTCGCTGTCGCCGTCCTCATCGGCAAATACTCGGTGATTGGCACACTGATCTAATGGAACGAAATCCGTGTTGTGGCCGGGGTAGCGGAAATCGACAAAAAATCCGTTGGAAGCTTTGCTGCAAATCATTCCTCGACTCACCACTCCATTTTTATCCGTCACGTCCACGCCACACCAATCTGGGACTGGATTTCCGTTGACAAACATTCCGTCGATTTCTGAGAAATCCCCGAATGGGGAATTTAATAATCGCAATTTAAATACTTTGAACAAACTATCAAGATTCGAGAGCAATGATATCGATTATTGTGGCATCCATTTCCTGCCCGCTTCGCAGAAAAAAAGCACTTTCGCAGTACTTCGGAAAGGTTTGAATGCAGAAAAAGAACCATGCTGTCGACTCACTGCCCGGCCTGCAGCGATTCGTCTCTTGATTCACGTGCCCAGTGCCACGCCTCTGTCCACCTGATTCACGCTTGAAGCGCTTTTGTGTAACTGACAATTGTGAGAAGCCGACGGGGACTACCGCCGGGGAGGTGCAGAATGCACTTACACGCCCGTTCTCGCCCGCCGACGCCAGGCTTTGTTGCTTGTGCGGTTAGGAGGGTACGTAAATACTAATATCCGCAAAGTTCCCATTATACCAGACTTTAAGCATACAGTATGAGAAATGGCGAAGGTTCCGGCTTTATCATAATTTCAACGGTTTAGAGGCGTGCTAATCCAGATGATAAGTGGTAGTATACTGTAGGCCGGAACCATAGTCTGTTCCAGAAGTAGGGAGCCGAAAGTGTTTAGGATTACGGTAAAGTGAAGTCTCGGAATTCTGACCAAGAATACAGAGATTATATAGTTATGTGGCTTCCTAATCTATTTAATTGCATGTACGTGGAGCGCGTTTCGGCACTTATTATAACCTGTTCAGTGCAACCACTAATCACACATACGTCAGTTTCAGTGTAGTTTTACTTTCAGTTTTATTGTCAGTTTTTTGCGCGCTATGTGGAACGTGCTCGCCACACGCGTTTTCACAGGCTACCCAAATGTTTGTACGTAACAAAAAACATCGACCATGCACGTTTATATATATGTTTGTGTCACAGTATAAAGGGATTGGTTAATGCCTCGATGCAGAGTCCGGAGGTCGGTCTCATTCACAAGCAGGAATGCCTAAAACGCGGGTAATTAATGCTAGTGGATACGCAACATATTATTTTGTCGTGTATGTACTTACAGCTGGATACGGTAACCGGTACATCATCTGGTAACGCGCCTACTGTATATATGGTCTGTCGGATGTTGCATATTGGTTTTCGGTAATAAAAGATTTCCAAAACGTAGAGTGCATACTTACTACTAGATTTAGTAGTCGTTTCCCGTTTCGCACGAAGCGCATTGTTACATTACAGAAACGAAGGTTTTGACCACACTGGTTGGTGCCTGCTGCTGTACTACATACAGTAACTGCTTGGAATATACGCCTTCTATTCACATTCACGCGGGATCACCAGTGGAAGTTAATCACTACATTTTAGCGGTTTACACTTGATGATGTCGAAAAGTAAATTACAGCGTGGTAATTTCTGCGTGCACCTTTGTTGGCATTTGGACCTGTTTTGTCGGTTATGCAATAGCACCACCCTCTCAGTCCCTCCAGCTGTGCGCCCGGAATCATCTACACATGTGGGGAGTTCCTTTTTTCGGCCACAGAACGCTGCACTTGCGCCGATTATCCCTCCGCTGGCACACATGGTCACTGTGCAGTCCGCATGTTTTTTGCAAAAAGTGCTGTTACCCGCGCTCTTAGGAACGTAGCAGTTTCGCGCGTCGGTAAAGGCCGCAACAGCAATCAAGCAAAATACAGCAGCGAAAAAACAGCCACGTTGCTGCATGACGGCAATTTGATTAGGGCTAATTTGGTAGAGTTTAGAAGAATTGTAGCTGCTAAACTGGGATGGCGCAGCAATCACTTATATGCGCCAGACATAATTGGGACCGACGAATATCTTGCGGCAAAATTTGTACCAGCAATGAGAAAAACTTAATTCTTAGGCCACGCATACCTGGTATACTGGTAGTGGTGTTTACTGGTGAAAAAACGCCAAGCTGGGACGGCAACACAAACTCTTGCATTTTGTGCGGAAAGCTATCTGTGTAGCTAAAGCGTATGCAAGCCTGCATGCGTTTATTGAGATCCATATTCAGAATTCTATCGACAGCATAACTCACTATCCAGATCTCTGCTAGTTAGAACCGAAACTGGACAAACAAAACCGTTATTACTATTATTTTGTCATTGTATGTTATTGCACTAGAGTTAAAAAACCATTTTGTAAGAAAATAACTAGCTGTTGGAAAAGTTTGGATTTGTAATTTTTTTTATGCTTGTTTTCAAAATAAGAATTTAAGTTAAAGTACTCATTCGGTGGAAACGTTGTCCCGTAACCGGCAAATCCTCCCAAAGGCGAAAATTTTATGCCCACCCGAAATCTCGAGAATCCCCCGGCGAGACCCATCTAACGGTCATGGAGACACTTGCGGGTGCCTCCAAACAATCAGTTTTAGCCGGACACTTTTGCCGGTGCCCAGTTGGTATGTGCGGTTTCGGCCGGTCACTTGGCGGCCGGGTGCCCCCAAATTATAACGACAGCATTCATTGTGATCGTCTTTTGGACTAAAGAAGTCCAGTCTGCTAAAAAACATGCTGCAGAAGTTAACCTTATCGAAACAGTAACTCTACTGCAAGCAAGCCACTCCTAAAACGAGACTGTAGAAATAGTTCGCATATCGTTCGCAATAGCCACCACAATTACAAAAGAGCAACAAAGTAGAAAACTACAAAATAAAATATATATATTAGTGTCGAACACGGATAAGCTAGCAAAGCTCTCCGAAGGTGTTATCGTTGGTACTCGTTACACTGTGCAGACCTAGATCACGGAGCTCGGTTAAAGTTCAGACGACCTCGGACATTCCTTCGAATTCTTTGATCTTTTCGTGGCACTGCACCGTGAAAGCACGAATTTGTGGCAATGAAAATATTCTTTAAATGTTCCAGAAATAGCACTCACCTATAGATCGACAGCTTTTGTGGGAACGAACTATATATTAATCGATAAAGCTTCTCATCCGTGAGTAAATGTAATTAGGTAATGTGCATCGGTTGGTTAATATGTAATACCATTGACCAGTCACTTTTCAATGCTTTGGAGTTTGGACACCCAGTGACGGTCCCAGTTCATCCAAACCTTTGTTTACTTTCACCACCTAGACAACGTGAGTAGAGGTTAGCATGCATAATTACGCAAAGCGGAAGCTCGAGCCCATTCGGCCCAATGCTTTGCTGTTTTAAGTAAATTACGTGTAAGATTCTGCTCATTGTTGTGCCCCTTTTTTAACCAGACTTCAGAATGAACTTGTAAGAACAGAAATTAAATGAACTCCGTTCTTGATGCGGTGCCGATACTGCCGCAGTTCCGGCGGTGTAATGAATAAGAAATCGTTCCAGGCTTGTTCTTGCACATAGCACAGCATACATCTAGTGTAGTTTGTTTAACGGAAAATATTGGACAAATTGACGGCCACTATCCATTGGATCACCAAATGCGGTCAGTCGCCGATTAACCAGCGAGCATAATTACTAAAAAGCTAAGCTGAAATGTTACGCTTAGCCCACAATCCAATCGAGTATGCATCAGCTTGCGCCAAATAGAAATTTCCAGCGATTGGCTGTCCAAGATTGTTTTGCTGTATAAAGCTTCTCATGTCAAAGCGCAGGCGTTCAGACAGGTCTGGAGTAGATACCAACGGCGGAATCGTCAACGGACCATTCTGGGGAAATACTAAGAATGTGTAGCGATGAAAACCTACAATTTCCACATCTTGTAAAAAACCTTCTCATGGAAAGCTCAAACGTGAGATTTATGTACCGGAATTTGGCCAGGGCCCACTTCCCATGTATGAAGCATATGGACGCCCACGGTTCACATCGTTGCCGGGTATGTCATACGCCAACCAATGCAAAAATGAACCGAGCGATCGATCCGCTGCGTCAGGGACATCCAAATCTGCAGGATGCTTTGTTTACGATTGTTTTATTTTTTCGAGTATTTTGGGATACCGACCTATCTCCACAAGGGTGTACAGCTGAGTATCTGACTTCGCCATCCAGCTCACTTTTGGCTGGTTGATAACCTGCACTGGCATCACCTCGTTCCCAAGTTTAGCGCAGACATTGCCATCGTACTCAACCTATGGAAACATTCGGCCTTGCAGTATTTGTTAGCATAACCTTCAGGATCACAGTAATGATGAAATTATGTAATCTTGAACGTAGCACTTATTTCATCCTGTTACCTGAACATATCAGTGCAATTTTACATTTAATCTCGCAAGGCGTTTTGTTATTTTTACAGTTGCCAATTAGGATAGTTTTACTGTATATACGTATATATATTCATTTCTGAACATTGTACAAATGACTCGTTGTACACTAGAAACGGTGCAATGATATCAACAGTAACAGGTGTGGACAAACTTACGAACCGTTAAAATTTCTTTCGGGGCATGATCAATTGCATCCGGCACAATCCGACTGTCCGTGAATGCTGTGGATACCTCCTTGCATCCCACTTCTCCCTTGCTGCAGCCAAGGTCACCCTTGTCATGCGAGAAACTACAGCTGGTGCTGCAGGTGCTTGTAGATTGTGCCATTATGCGAAACTTTGGAATATGCGATTATATGATGCGAATATCCTCGTGGGAATGCAATGCATACCATACAGCTAAATTATTAATAAATAAGCGGTACTAACTACGGTACTAGTGAACTGGGGCAGTTTACGCCTGACAGATTCTAACGCGTATGCCGCTGCGCTGACAGGTACAATGTAAAGTTATCTCCAATCTTACATATAACTGCAATCTGCATCATATCTAATCCTTTATCGGGAACTACACACAGTATTCGGTACACTTTAAAAAATCGCGTGGTTCGATCTTCTTATTGCAGTCTTTTATTCTAACCACGGTTTTTAATTGCTGAAAAGAGTTCACTGCAGTTGTGCGTGGTTCTGCCATTTTGTTGAACCGGACTTCAAACTGAACTTGCATATAACGCTTTTAATTGTAAGCTTTCGTAATAAAAGAGCTTAAAATCAGTAAAACGGGTAGCATGCGTTATTCATACGATTCCGCAAAAAGCCGTACTTCGATTAAGTAGAATATATAATCGCGCACGTGTAGTACAAGTAATTTACGTACCCATGTGTCACTGTTCCAGTAATCTGAATGTTGTATAGCAATGACCCGAATGGACGTGCGAGCTTCCGCTGTGCGTAAATTAACTATCTAAATGCGCAAATTTACGTACTAATTATGATCTGTTTACTATTTATTTATATACAATTTACTATTTATAACGTGCTCACAGAGCTACAAAAATGTTTGTATACCGTAACAGAAAAGATCGACTCTGCCACGTAGCGTGTTTATGTAACAAAAAAACTGGATTGGTTGTCGAGGGAGAGTCCGGGGAATCGGCCTCATCCACAAAGAGGAACGCCTAAAACGCGGTGATTAATACTCGTGGGTACACAAAGTACATAATAAGTAGCGAAAGTTAAGAAATAACCGACATTTCAGCGGTGTATAAAACTTAACGATGTCGAAATAGGCATATTATATAACAAAGTGGTAATTTCGCGGGTACCTGGAATGGTCTCTGGACATTCTGCTGTTATGCCGCTGCCACTACATACACACCATCCCCTGTCATTTCCTTCCGATGAGCTTCCGCTGGCGGAAATACATTTGGGGTTGTCCTTCTTTCTGCCACAAAACGCTTGACTTGCGCCGATTATCCCTCCACTGGCACACTTGGACAATGAGCATTCGGAATCCTGGCGGCAAAAGGGTTTGGCGCTCTTAGGAACGAAGCAATTTCGCGCGTCCGTACAAGTCGTGATTGCAATCAAGCAAACAACTGCAGCGAGACAACAGCCCTGTCGTTGCATGACGATGAATTAATATTTTAAAATTGCTACGACTGGCTTCAGTATAAGGTTTGAAAGATTGATAACTGCCAAGGTGGACGCAGTATAAGCATCGCTTAAATCAGACTATCAGTTATGCATCGTACGTATATGTGCCAGGTATCCTGTGATCGACAAAATATCTTCCGGCAAAATATTTTGAGAAAAGCGAAGAAGTTAATCTTCAGGCCATGCAAACCAGCGCCAGGCCAAGTTTTGCTGGTAAAAAAAGCGTGTAACTGCCAAGGTGATCACTAACGCAGCATCAAAAGCTTTTGTTTACCATTTATATGTACGTATGTCGCAGACATTATGGGACCAACAAAAACATCTACAGAGATAAAATATCTCAATAAATTACGCATCTCTATAGATTCATACATTTCTACGTGTCGGATTTCGGGGAATTGTCTATATGTTTTGAAAGAAAATATCTGCCTTAGTTAGCTTGATGCTGACGGTTAATGCAAGATCGCACACAAAAAATTAATACATTTTTCGAAAGAGCAAACATTGCTGCTCTTTGTATGAGAAGCGCATGGCTCGAAATCCATGTTGTGCCAAAAAGCGTCAGGTCTCAACTTCGTTTCTGCACGAGAACCGGTAATACCCAACTTGCGCTATATATTTTTTGTAATGACGAGTCACAAAAACTAAAATGTATGTAGTGTGTAGCATTAAAGTACAGGCTTTTTGAAGCATTATGAGTGTTGTGCGTAGTTTTACTCTGGCTAGTGGGAAACACTAAAAGCGTTGAAATCCGCCAAGAAATATTCAGAGCGGTTATTCTGCGGGTCATCTTAGGGATGAATTTCTAATGCAGCAGTTTTATTAATGCTGTAAACTTTTGTTCGACGTCACTTCAACCGATTTCTGTGACATATTGGCCAAAATTTGACCCTTTGACGCAAAAATGTTCGTTATGATTGCCGACGGTCTTGCAATGATCCACAAAACTGAATGATAACCATGCTCCAAAATAGAGCGCGGGGAATGCTCTTTTTACAGTAGTTATAACAATAACCAACATGCCCACATAAATGATAAAACTTACGACGAAAGACCGACAGAAGAAAATTTCTGCAAGTGGCTCTAGGCCTGAAACAAAAATCTCCGTAGCTACCAGGCACTTTGGATGAACTGGGCGTTTGGCCAAAATATACACCCGCGCACTGGGACAAGACTGGTGTCAGGAACGTTAACAAACGTTTTGTTACAGATAGATAACGGTAGATAAGAACATTTCCATCACGGTTTTTTGTTAGTGGACTACTTAATTGAACAGGCTACTTTAATATTTGCGCTTGCGTACTTGCAGACCTACGGATGCGAAAGACGGATTTACTACGCGCGCCCGGAAAATAACAGATACGTATCTGTATTACGGCGGCTGAAGTTCCGGCGGTATAACTAACGATTAACCGAAGAAAGCTTTCCAGACGCACCTTAATTGTTCGTGCGCACTACACAGCAAAGGTATAGATGTACTGTAGTTTGTAATTTGACGGTAAACAGTAAAATATTCGCGAAAGTTATGGTCGCTGCATGTCCAGCGGATCACCAGTGCGGCCGGTCGCCGGATCGCTAACAATCATCCCTAAAACTAACTAAATATTTCGTTTAGCCCAGAATTCAGTCGCGTATGCGTCAGCTTGTGCCAAATAGAAGTTTCCAGCGACTGGCTGTCCAAGATTGTTTTGCCGAATGAAACTCCTCATGTCAAAGCGCAGACGTTCCGACATGTCTGGAGTAGGAACTGCAGCGGCGGAATCGTCAACGGACCATTCTGGGGAAATACCAAGAACACGTAGCGATGAAAACCTACATTTTCGAAATCCTAAAATGAAAAAATTCTCCTGGAAAACATTCAAACGTAAAGTTACTGTACCGGAATCTGGGAACGGCGCACTTCCCATGTAAGCAGCGTATTCACGGCCACGAGTCACATCGTTGCTGGGTATGTCATACGCTAACCAATGCAAAACTGAACGAAGCGAGTGATCTGTTGCGCTAGGGGCATCCAAATCTGCAAGAATAATATTGCCTTTTTTACAGTTGTTTTATTTTTGAGTATTTCGGGACACCGACCTAACTCCACAAGGGTGTACAGCTGATTATTTGACCTCGCCACCCAGCTAACTTTTGGCTGACTGATGACCTGGGCTGGCTTCAGATCCTTTCCCGGCTCGACGCAGATGTTGTGATCGTATGCAATCTATGGAAATATCAGCTTTGTAGTCAGTACATACTTTGTTAACATTAACTTCCGGTTTTTCATAACTGATCATGAATGAATTATTACTCAGCTGTTACGGAAATGTCAATGCATTTCAAATTTAACTCTGAACGCGTTTTTATTATTACATCAGCCGATTAGAAGTATTTTTACTGTATATACGAATACATGTTCAATTCTGGGCGTTGCACAAATTTTTCAACATATTATCGCAACCATTATTGAACCATAATTATGATGGTATGTCTCTAGATCTGTACCGCACAGTATGTTATTTATTCGCTTCATTAAGCTCAAGGAAGATAGAATAAATTTAACAGCAAAATAAAAAAAATTTAACAGCACATAGTTAAAGAGCAACGCATTTGTTACAATTGAAACCATCTATTCGTATACTACAAAAGCGGCCGAACAAAACTAATATAGGTATGCATACGAAGTTATGGACTAGCTGTAAGTTACGAACCGTTAAAATTTCTTCAGGGGCATGGTCAACTACATCCGGCACGATCCGACTGTCCGTGAAAGCGGTGGATACCTTCTTGCATCCCACTCCCCCCTTGCTACAGCTCGCGCTGCACTTGTCTGCAGATTGGGCCATTAATTATAACCTATGCTAAATTTACTGCGAAAACCTTCAGGAATGTTAGGATATACGATCGAACAGCGGAATTATCAATATTAAAATTAATGTACTGAAGCAAGAAATGGATATTATGAAAACCAACTGCTATAGGCGTAACAAACTATGCGTATATGTTTTGCGTGCTGCGTATAGAGTAGGGCAATCTTTCCGCAGACAGCGGTCGGTAAGCTTGAGAAAAATCCTGTAGTTCGATGTTTTCATTTGCATTCTTTATTTGCTCACGAGGTGTTACGCTTGAATTATCTAAATGCTGACACATCAGTTATTCAAATCAAGGACCCATTATAGTCTAACGTTAGTCTGGCTACTTCTTGCAATTATCTGTATACTGAACAATTTGTATTGAGAACGACCAGTTTGGAAATTCGGTTGAGTCCACTGTGACAGTTAAGTAACTGAAAGGCTAAATTGGCTACAACAGAATTGCTAAGAGAAATAAAAAACTAATTAATGAGATCGATCACAAATATGTAAAATCCAAATGCAACGTGAAATGCTTTAGAACAGTTGTATTTTTGAACACCTTCGCTCTATCGATCATATTCATAACAACAGTATTTTTTTGTTGCCAATTTTTTTTTAATTGGGCAAAGGGCATCATACCAGTGACAAAAGGAGAACGCTACAAAAACCGACGCGACCAGGATGCAGCAGCGTAATAACTTTTTAAAATGCAAAGTTGTTATTCCGGACCAATTGCCGGGCACTGCGTCATGATCAAGCTAGCAAGTCGAAATAATAGTGAGTAATAGTAATCAATCGGGCGACCGTTAACTTAATAATAATAATAGTGATAATAATACTATCGATATCAACAATAATAAATGAGAAGATGCTGTTAGCAGCCTGTTGCACTTGACAGTACTTAAGCTTCCACCCAGTTGTGTTGTTTGTGCCGCTCGTAGTTATCGATTTCCGTCCACCATATCGGCGCTTCCCTCTGGTGCATTCCGTAACCGTCTATGCATTACCTGAGCTATGAGACTAGACGCTAAAAAGTAAAAATCAATGCGTAAAGGAGACTGGTTGGATATGCCTAATATCCAGGTTGCAGCTGATCAAATTTCTCCAATATCACCGCGAAAGATTTTACTTTTTTTTTTCAAAAGGTTTTTACTGTTCTGTTTGACTGAGTGTTTGTCGATATTACTCTAAATCACGGATTACACACAGTGACACAAGTTGCGGAATCGTTACTGTGGATTCCCATTTACAACACATTGCGATAAACCGAATGGTATGTGTCGCTGCTGTTTTTATTGCACGTTTGTCTTTGAAATAACCGAACGAACAAGCCCTGCGATAAGAATTTATTGTGGTTTTACGA
>JAQGAU010002032.1:0-16864 GCA_034698045.1 Paramacrobiotus richtersi
AAATTGCAAAACGTCCATCCCCGCAGGTGTGATTCTGCCGGCGAAGGCACTGGTCCGCTTCTTCCTTTGGCGAAGTCCTTGGTTTCTTCAGGCAGGGTATATACAGGCAACAGACTGCATGACCTTAATAAAGGCTTGGATATCAGCAGCTGCGGCAGAATTAATTCAGGTCGGTGTTCTTTTTTACCAGCCAAACAGCGCCCTGAGTTGTGCCGCTGTCTGCGGACTGGACTTGTTCAAATCAACGACACCCGTCCTGCTTGCCAGACTTACAAAAGACTGCGAAAGGGAGACAAACCGGCTGACCGGGGAACTACTTTGTTTGGATAAATCCGTCAAGGAAGCTTTTTTGCTATCATCGACCAGCGCATTTTGGGCGTCCTTAGATACCAGCTGCGCAGGAGGAGATACAACCAGTAACGGTCTGCGGATTCGAAAAGTCGAGACTCCCGTGTAGGGCAGACCCAGGGTTCGCGCGTAGAACCTGGAGTTGGGCATGGCCACAATATCTGAGCCTCTTTGAGGGGTCCCATTTCCACCGCCACTTAGCTGGCCCTTATAATTTGGATCTGTAGCATAAAAGTATATGCAACACCTTGTTTACTGTAGATTTCTGTAGTAAAATAACTGCGACAAAACCTAAACTCGATACTCTGGTGTTTACCAGATGTCGTGGCGTTTTTATGTATTCATCATTTATAACGTATTCGAAAGACAAGCAACCTTTTTGATTTTGATCAACTGACCTGTTGGATTTACTCCGTCGACCTTGTTATTCTGCACTTCAGTATCGGAATGATCAGATTGAGCAGGTGCTCCTGCTCCAGTCCCTCTATTGCGATGAGCATAATCCGGACGCCGAAGGCGACTGTTTGGAGAGAAGCGTCCTTCCTGGGCTTGATTCCGTTGCCCTATATTATTATTAACAACATGCAAATGGCCTGCTTTGCCGCTTTTGAAATACTATAAGAGAATTTACAGTACCTCGGTTAAGGGTCGCTCTGTTGTTTGGAACTCTGCAGTACGTTTCCATCGCATAAAGAGAGACTGTTAATAAGATTGTATAAAGCAGCCGATGGTAAGGCATATCGCAAGTTATGGTTTTTCACCAGCCATTGTCGTGCAAACGAGACCGGAAACATTTGCGGCACATGAAATACAAATGTGTGAAGTACTTAATCCAAACAACGACGCATTCCAGAAAAAAAACCACATTGTAAACCAGCCCGGTGCAGTTCCGGTAATTATGTGGGAGTTAATAATCAGACTACGCAACATGTACTGATGTACGTACCTAGGATATGTCCGCGCGTGATCAGAAAAGTGTTTTTCATGGAAGAAAAACAACCGAAAACCGGTTTTGCAGACAGAGCTGTATGATAAATTATGTGATGCATAATGATTAGCAATGCAGTGTTGCGGTTGCTCTACGTGTTGTGTTTTCCCCCACAAACGCAGGTGTTTTGTTTATACCGATATCCAGGCAACTTACGGAATCAACATCCGTTAAAACACGTGCGTGTGGGGTTTGCATTACAAGGATCAGAATAGGCCGGTAATGCAGATATAATTATTTCCTCTCTGTTTCCGGTTTGCATCTGCGGTTCCACAAAATGTTCACGCTTGTTAAATTACCTGTGCCCTTATTAGTCCACGGTGTGTACTTGGAACAATATCATTGTTTTTAGCACAATAATATGCCCGTACAGATTACAGAATAATTGATTAAATGTTGACAGCAAATCAAAAGAAGTCTTACGTAAGAAATTACGAGAGCCTGCAATAATTTAAATAAAAGTCCACATATCCAGTGTATTACATATGTATAGGTGATCTACTTAAATGTACACAGAACTGAATGGTGATCACCAGCCGAAAAGCGCTCTCAGCTCGGTGGCTGTCACTGGACTCGATTTATCCAGATCAACAAATGCTGAACGACTTTGCTGCATATTCCCCTCTGATCCCGAGCGAGCTTGACCTTTGCCAAACAGTTGGTCCATCTTGGATATTCCTGGAACATTTTTAGAACCCGACGTGTATTGTTCGGTAGCGGGCTGCGCGTGCTGTCCGCTAACAGCGCGTGAGGGAGTTATTGCTGTTACCACGGGCGCTGGACCAACAACCTTCCTTCGCACAAACACGCTGAAAGTAGGACGTCCCGCATATGGAAGACCCATGCCGTATTGAGTGTAGGCCTTGTTTGAGTAGGTTATGGAATCGCTGCCTCTGCCGGAGGGAACTGGTGCGTTTTCCTGCGATGTCGTCTGAACTGAAACACTCAACAAAATTTGTTAACTGTTAATTTCCTAGGCATTTTCATGCAATGTGTTTATTTCACGGGAAATAAATGCATGTCGTACCGTTCTGTGCACCATACACTGCACCATCTGGGGCAGGTTTTTCTTGTGTCTTCCGTATTGCTAATGGAGAGGGTCCAGCAGAATAGGTCCCGCGATCAGGGGCCGCGTTGTGACGCGCATAATTCGGCATTTGAATGCGCCTGCTGGAAGAACTGGGTTTTTTGCGGTCGGCACAAACTGCATTCCTTACAATAGTTAACATCAGTAACAAAACAGCTGGGGATTCGAACGGATCCATGTAGGAATGATTGCTAACTTTAACGTCAAGCTAAAAGTATGAATACAATATTATCACACCACTTTGACGGTTGATGTTATGAAATACTTGGTGCGCGTCAGCTGCAGTCGACTGCGTCTCGTGATATTATACAATGCCGGGAAATCCAAAAGCTGGTAAACAATAACTTTTCTGGCACGCTGCTCGCTGCAAAGCATATACAGATAATGTTTTCCCTACAGGTATGCGAGCAGAGCCGAGGTCGAAACATACGGAGGATCGACTTGGCGCTTTGGCCTTGCTTGAGGCTGGCCCGAGGCGGGCATATCCATAAACAACAAATTTGTCGCAGTTTGGACGTATTACGTGCCTGACTTGTATGTTAGTACAACAAACAGGTGGCTTGATTTGCTGCTTGTGAATTTCATAAGAGCACCTCCGTTATGGGTCGCTCTGTGGTCTGGATTCTGCAGTACGTTTCCAGCGCATAAAGGCAGGCTATTACCAAGACTGCATCTAGTAAAAGGTACGACTTCTCGGAAGACATGATATTTTCCCCGCTCATTGTCATAGCGAAACTAGTGCGAAGTGACTTCAAGATTCAGACAGTTTTGTTGGCTGCCTTTGCCTGCCTAAAACTGCGCTAAAATATTACGCAGCAGGTAAATTCCCGCGTATGATTAGAAAATACAACGTATTTTTCATGTTTTTCCCTTGAAAACCGGTTTTTATCCAAAGCAGTGCCGCAGCCAGTGCGTGCATATGACGTTTGTTTACAAAGACCAGACCAGTGCTGTAAATTGTAAAAATATATTATTATTTCGATATATATCTGCAGCTCTCTGTTATCTGAATGTGCTACCTGAGCACATAAAAAAAATCTGAATGTTATTTAGTAAGCAGCTAGGGATTCTTAATTTGCGTGTGTCCTCATTATCTCACGGTGCGTTTTGGATAACATGAGTTACATGGGGACCATAATCGTTCTTATTACAATTGATATGTAAGTGTCTGCATAATAAAAGAACCGAGTAAGTACTAAACGCAAATCAGAAAAAAGTGTAACTTCAGAATCTAGGAAAGTATTTAGATTTTTATCTTCGTATTCGTAATGTGTAAACGCTAATGCTGTACATTACGCATGACTAAAAATAAGTACTAAATAAAATAAAAGTACTAAAGTACTGTGAGTACTAAGTAAAATTCCTTCAATTCCCTGTGTTCTCATTAATCCACAGTTTGTCAAGACAACGTCATTGCTTTCACTGGATCCCGTACTTCTTGTCACAAAATAACCGAATCAGTGTTAACGTCAAATCAGCAGAAGTCTGATGTAAGAAAGTAGACATGTTTCGAAATAAACAGGCAACATAACCGGCAGTGTAACTACATACAGGTCATTTCGCTACATATATGTGTGATTAGTTTCTTTACACAGAACCAATCGAATGGTGATAGCCAGCCAAAAAGCGCTCGTAGCGGACTTGACCTTTGCCAAACAGTTGGTGTATCGTGGACGGAATGGGTACTGGCAGTACATTTTTTAAAATCTGACATGTCCTGCTCGGTAGCGGGCTGACCGCTAATAGCGTGTTAGGGACTTATTGCTTTTATCAAGGGCGCTGGTACAACAACCTTCGAATTTCCTTTCGTGCAGCCAGTTGGTTCCTTTGGACAGTGCATATACAGTGTATGATCATAATAAAAACTTCGATATCAACAACTGTGGCGGAGTATAATTCAGGTCGATGTCTTTTTTTACCAGCCAAACAGCGCCCTGAGTTGTGCCGCCGTCTGCGGACTGGACTTGTTCAAATCAACGACTCCCGTGCTTCTCGGTAGACTCACAAAAGATCGCGAAAGAGAGATAAACTGGCTGACTGGAGAACTTCTTTGTTTAGATAAATCGGTCAAGGGAACTGTTTTACCATCTGCGACAACTGCATTTCGGGCGTCGTTAGGTACCAGCTGCGCCGGAACAGATACAGTCAGTAACGGTCGGCGGATTCGAAAAGTGGAAACTCCCGTAAAGGGCAAACTCATTGTTTGGGCATAAAATCTGGAGTTCGGCATGGCCACAATGTCTGAGCCTCTTTGAGGTGCTCCACTACTACCACCATTTTCCTGGTTGCCCTTATTGGGAACTGCAACACCAAAATGTATGTATGCAAATTATGTATTACAGCGCCTTCTTTATTATGGTGCAGTTGGTTTCAGCGTTTATATTGAGCTATATTACACTGGGTCAAAGGCAGAGCTCGATACTTCACTGTGTACCAGATGTCGCTGCGTTTTTATTCATTCTTCATTCTTCATTTATATCGAAAAAATAATAAGCACATTTTTAGCCATCAGACCTGTCGATTCCACTCCTTCGATCTTTTTATTCTGCGGTTGAGTATCAGAATGATCAGATTGACCAGACGCTCCTGCCCCAATCTTTCTACTGCGAGGAGCGTGATTTGGTCGTTGAAGGCGGCTGTTTGGAGAGAAACGTCCTGCCTGGACTTTATTCCGTTGCCCTGTGTTAGCACAACAACTGCTTGCTTAAGTTGCTTTGAATTAAGTAAGAGCATCTATGTTACCTCCGTTATGGGTCGCTCTGTGGTCTGGAGTTCTGCCGTGCGATTCCAGCGCATAAAGACAGGCTATTAACACGAATGCATCAAGTACATGGTAAGACATATCGCCAGTCATGGTTTTTCACCAGCCATTGTCGTGCAAACGAAACCGGAAAACATTTGAGAGCACATGAAAGTACAAGTGTTAAGTATTTACCAAAAAGCGACACATTCCAGCCCGGTGCAGTTCCGGTAATTATACGAAATCAGTACTCAGACTACGCAATGTGTCCGTACCTAGGATATGCCCGCGCGTAATCAGAGAATTGCTTTTGTTGGGAAAAACATCACCGGAAACCGGTTTCGCAGGCAGAGCCTTATGATAAATAATTATGAGATGTGTAATGATTAGCAATGCAGTGTTGCGGTTGCGCTACGTGTTGGACTTTTTCCCCCACAAACGCAGTTGCTTTGTTTATGCCGATATCCAAGCAGTCTACGGAATGGACATCCGTAAAACCAGGTGCGTAAGTGGTGTGTTTACAAGGACCAGACCGATAATCTGGAAATGCTAAATCCTCCGATTTGTGTCTGCGGTTCCGCAAAATGTAAAGGATTTTTAAATTGCCTGTGCGTCAATTATCCACGGTGTGGATAATAGCATTGTTTTGAGCGCAGGATATCCATACTTCTTGTTGTTTATTGCTGTACCATGGTATAATATGTCCATGCTTCTGATTACAAAATGATCGCGTAAGTGTAAAAAGCAAATCGAAAGAGGCCTTACGTCAAGAAGTCTGAGAACTTGCTATCTATTTAAATAAGCAGTCAACATTTATAGTGTATGAATATGTGCTATCCAAAGAGTATCTTTCCCGCAGAATTAAATGATGATCGCCAGACGAAAAGAGCTCTCAGCTCGGTGGCTGTCACGGGACTCAATTTATGCAGATCACCAACGGCCGAACGACTTTCCTGCATATTGCCCTCCGGTCCCGAGCGGACCTGACCTTTGCTAAATAGCTGCTGCATCCTGGATACAGCCGGAACATTTCTAGAATCCAACGTGTATTGTTCGGTAGCGGGCTGACCTTGCTGTCCGCTAACAGTGCGTGAGGGACTTATTGCTGTTTTCGCGGGCGCTGGTTCGACAACCTTTCTTTTTGTAAACACATTGAAAGTAGGACGTCCCGCATATTTAAGACCCATGCCGTATTGCGTGTTGGCCTTGTTTGCGTAAGTTATCGAATCGCTGCCTCTGCCAGGGGGAACTGGTGCGTGTTCCTGCGATGTCGTCTGAACTGAAACACTCAAGAAAATTTGTTAACTGTTATTTTCCAAGGCATTTTCGTGTGCAATGTGTTCATTTTACGGGAATTAAATGCACGTCGTACCGTTCTGTGCACCATAAACTGCTGCACTTGAGACAGTTTTTTCTTGTGTCTTCCGTTTTGCTAATGGAGAGGGTCCAGCAGAGTAGGTCCCACGGTCAGGGGTCAGGTTGTGACGTGCATAGTTCGGGATTTGACGGCCTGTGCTGGAAGAAGTGGGATTGTTGCGGTCGACACCAGCTGCATTCCTTACAACAGTTGTCAATAAAATGACTAACAAAACGGCTGGAGATTCAAGCGGATCCATGTAGGAGTAACTTTGACGTCACGCTTTACATTGTTCATCTTAATACACGAATGTTATTGCATCACTTTGACTGTTGATGTTATAATAATCAACGATCTGCACGTCTGCTGTAGTCGACTACACAGTAGTATCTCGTAATATCTCGTGATATTTTACACTGCGGGAAAAAATTCTGAAGTTGGTGAACATTAGATCTTCTGGCACGCTGCCCACTATGAAGCATACTATATTGTTTTCCTTAGAGGCACGAGTATTATAGTATACGAGCAGATCCGAGGTCGAAACATGCGAAGAATCAACCTTGCGCTTTGGCCCTGCATTTGATAAACTGGGCGGGTATATCGATCAACAAAAATTTTGTTGCAGTTCGATACCATTGGTTTACTAATTATATTGCGAAAATTACTTATTCTGACTGTGGTACATCCTGATAATCGCCAGATCTTTGGCTGGCTGTGAATACGTTAGTACCGCATTTCTTGTTAGAGAGCATTTTTTTAGTCACAGACGAAATATAAAACGCCGTCTGCTTTAGGGAAGTTTTGATACTCCTTGTTGGCCATTGATAACAAATGTGCTGAAGTAAGCAGGCAGTAGGTTATGCAAAGCGCTCTTGTAATATTATGCGCACAACTGTGATACAAGATATGTATAGATAACATACATACAGAACTGCAGAATTCAGCACAAAAATAACTTTAATTACTTAATTAGTAGGTTCTAACTACTGTCTCATGTGGGATATTAAACTCGAGAGTGTTGTCAAAACAACTAACTGTCTTCGTCTGGTCGAGCTAAAATTAACCGAGTAAAAAAGAGACGTCTTTGCCTACAGACGTCTGCTAGTGCAACGACAAGATACGCTACGGGGCGCACAAGTCTCAATTTGTTTCGGGACCGATTGTGGAAGTCTTCCGAGCTTATGCTTATGTAGACTTACTACTACTTGAGTTTGCTACTTGAATTCCTTGCTGTACCTAATCCATCGACTTTGTTTCGGTGTAATCATGGTCCAGTACAACTGGATCTGCGGAATAGTGATCCTGGCTGCATTATATGGCATCTTAGGTAAATGTTTTTCTGGCTTGTCGGAAATATGAGTTATAATGACGAGTTATAAAACGTAATTTGATGCAAACAGCCTGCCGTGTATACATACGTTAATATGAATAAGAACCGGAGTGGTAGAAAAGTCTCGCTGTTAGTTAATTTCTAAACAGAGTGTTCACACGAGTGCATCGCATTTGTTCTCCAAGATGAGCAAGAATGTGAGACATTGTATTTCGCACTGTTTATGACGGGTTTGCAGGGATATCTGCGCACATCTGCTACCAGTGCCCGATTGGAGAGGACTGTCGCCTGGTCCAAACCAAACACCTTCTACCCTGCGCGGAGGGCAATGTCTGCCTTTCAAGTGTGGAACTCGACAACTCGCAAGGTGACGTTCATAGACCGGTATTTAAGTCGCTAACTTAAGTGCATGGCTACGTATGTGTTGGTGCCATAATACACATACTTCCACATGTTTACCGGCATCTTGACAGGCTGGCTGTATTCCTCGAATCCAACAATGAAGTTTAGCCGGCACTGCTCGATGTTGGTCGACCATGCTGGCCGCCAGTTGACCTGGCCAAGTGGTAAAAGGGAGTGCAAATACACCGAGGAAGGCTCCAGCAGCAAAATGGTCTGTTTTTGCGATACTGACTACTGCAACTCCCCTGGCAACTTTTCCCTGCCAAAGTTTTTCTGCCCGACGGAGAACACATCCGCTACTGCCAGTTTGAACACCACCGCGACAGTTGAAACCTTGTAATTGCTTCCTATGTAATGCCGTAAAAAACAAACTTTGTTATTTTTTACCGGACTTCTGTGAGCACGCATCGCCGCATTAATTTTCGGTAGGCCTATCTATCTCAACTAATCTAATTTCTTTTGGTGGCGCATGTGACTTGTTACAATACCAAAAACCCTAAAAGATTGCAGAGTACATTAGTGCCACGCACTGTCTGCGCATTGCGACTTTATATAAACAAGTTGTTCAGCAGTATCACTACATTGTGGCAGTACTGCATTCGTATGCTTTAATATGAATCTGATGAAAATCTGCAATAAATGTTATCACTTCCTAAATGTTCGATGTAATTGCGTATGCACAGGCAAAAAATTTGTGAAGCGTATACGTATGTTCATACCAGGAAGCCGAACAGAGGCGACGTAGAGCGCCTGCAGAAATAATCTGTCCACAAAAACCCATCTCGTTTATCGTCTAGAAACATCTTCTTCAACCAAGGAAACTACCGGTGCATATGCAGGCAGTTATATGCTTAATGTCTAGAAGCATTCACGTAAACCACAGAAAAACCAAACTATGTACTCTGGACCTCCTTCGCGAACGCGCATCGCCGATACTGGACGCTGTGGACTTCAACAAAAAACGTTAGTGCACTGTACTAGCATCTAGGCGATGAAAGCGCTCTTGTCCAGTTGGATAAGCATAAAAAAGATATCGATATCAAGGAAGGAAAGGACAAGCACCGCAAACAGTTCTACTCTCCAGCTGGACAGCATCAGGCTTCAGCTAGCAGTCTGTGAAGATCCGAGGTCCAGTGATAACCAGTGTCGCAGCCGGTGTATTTCGCACTCCGCACTACAAAATCCTCTCAAAGAAGACCAGTCACGGTATATGCTCGCATGGTGTTACTGATATGTCATCCCCAGTGTCTGCCTGTAAAAATTGCATAAAGTCTGCATGATTCCGTTCATGGTACTGAGTACCCTTTCATATGTTTCGGCTGATGACCTCTACCCCTATGCGACAGTTCAGTGCTGAAACGCTTCTTGGGTCACTCAGTATCATCTCACTCCCTAAGGACTGGTGCCGGCACGAGTGCTTCGATTATCGGTAATTTATACCCATGAACCACATTCGTGCGTTATGGCGATGGAATAGCGACGCTGTGTAGCGCTACCTTCGTACAGATCTTTCTCCTGGGAGACATGTCTTTCCGTCACTCTTATTGTTAACAACGGAACATCCTGTTAGCGTGAAATTTAATGCAGCATCCCTGTATTTCTTTGTTGTTGTTCGCGTCGGGAACTGCGATGCGATTTGTTTGGAGTGTCCAGAGCGCCTTCTAGCGGTACCATGCTTCATTAAAATAGTAAAATTTTACAATCCAAAAAAATTATCTTTGTACGTGTGTGTATCTGTAGTTTTATCAGCGCAAACTGATTCGGTTTCGCTGTTCACATTGCAAAGATGCTAGAGTCCTGACATATTTCTAACTTATACTCTAAGCTCTCCCCTTTCGGTTCGCAGAGGTGTTCTTATTCCCTGCTCTACTTACATTTTCTTCCTGCCGCTCAAAAAACGTCTAAAAGAACGGGGCAATATCAAGCCGTATTCGTTTTGCACTAACGTTTTTTTCACAATTCTAAAACCTTTTTAAACTGTCTGTTTTCTAAACGAAACAGCGATCGCCGCGTATGGCAGCGCGATATTTGCAGCAGTCACATATTGCAGCCCCAGCATACGGCTGCATGCATTTACACCGTCCCCGTTGCTAAGCACCTACCGCGTGTGAAGTATGGACTTTGGGCGCGTTCAATTTTCGAAGCGCGGTCAATAGAACTCTCTAAATCTCATCTGTCAATTGGAGTACGTATTCCCGTTCCCTGTTCTACGCATAACTTTTTCCTGCCGCAGGAGAAATGTGCAAAGAACGATACAACATATAGGAGCAGGCGCGTTGAAGTGCTGATAACTAACGTTTTCTGTTTTATTTTCTGGAACACTTTCAAACGTTCTTTGCTTAAAACAAAAAAGCGATCTACTCGTACGGAAGCGTCGCATACGCAGAAATACATGTTGCTGCAGTCGGAGCGTGTGGCAGTACGATACGACAATTTTCTGCCACGTACTCACTAATTTCTAAACTGCGCTTTGTGAGGCTTCAGTGTATAATCCAGTATGAATTATTAAGTGCTTTTAGTAGCCGAAAGATCGATTTCGAAATCAAAAGCTGTGTGCGGCCCAGCCGAACCCGGTTTTATTGCTAGGTAAGTGCGCTCGCTCTTTGCGGACACTGAATGACCGAAGCGAACGAGTATTAATCATAGTGTTAGTATTAATAATTAATTGATTAATTTAATGCTATCTACCGACGGACCGGAGAGTAGAGGACATTCGCTTTGCTTCGCTTCGCTCGATATTCAGTAGGAATACGAAAGAATATGCTCGAGCCTTTTTTTAAACGATTTGTTCTAAACTGCTATTTCCGATCGAAGTTCAGCATCCGCCGGACCCACAGCGAAGTACTCGCCCCGGCAGAATCTAGTTCTATTATAATCGATGTAACATGAAAGCATGCGCTCGATCTGTTTTTTTAAAGCTGTGTTCCAAAAGTTTAGCCTCATGGCATTTGAACGCATGTACAAGATCGCTTTCAGTATTTAACGAGTATTCGTTATTCGCCGGATATAAAACGGTACAGTACTCGCCAAGCGCAAAATATGGTTTTAGTTCACAAATGCAACATTTTGTGCCAAATTTCTCGTCAATAATAGAAACAAGAGTCCTTGAAAAACCGAGCGAGACTTTTACAGTATCGTACTTACACATTACACAGGCGAACAGTAGCTGTTGCGGATGTTCGCGAGGCTGTACAGCATAAGGCAGACTTCTTAAAATTTATTGTAATTTTGAAAAATTTGCTGTAAAGCCGCTAAGGCTCACAGCAACCGCCACACCTATGGCAAACTTTTGAGGAATCGGTGTATAGCAAAACTTTTGGTACATTCGTTTGTACGTAAACTTGGTTAACAAACTGCGCGTGTTCATTATTTTTTTATCTTTCCATCAACGTTCTATTACCTTTTTCGGATACCACAGTCAACGAAAACCGACTTTTTTCCGAACACCGCACGCAAAACTGGCTCTATGTTCTGCCCACCGAGGCCGGACGCCGAGGTGGGCCTTGTATATACCACGTTCGTACACTGTATTCCTGTTTTCACGTTCAGGATCGACATGACTCAATAACTTGCAACTTGTGCAGAATCGTTAACTCAGACGCTTTATGTTACTAGTACGTATCTTGCGATTATCAAAACTTATTAATTTGTCAATTTCGCTGCTCTTTCTCGAAATTTATTGGCCTCCTGATAAGAATATACTGCTCAATAAGAGGCAAAAATTACTTATTATAATCGCAAAGCATCTAACTGATCTAAGTATCCCAAGAACGATTTTGCAAGCGTGTGTGACCGTCAGTAATCTCCCCTCCGCCAAATCTCCCCCTGAATCTAGAATAAGTGCTCTAAGCGAATATAATTTTCCGACAAAAATGTGTCCGTTCCAAAATGCATTCTCTCGTTCCCTTATCCAGTTTCATAAAATTTTGATTTTTCAGATCAAACTGCTGATCACGCCGCCAAGTCAAATAACTCCGACAGAGGTTTCGGATTTGGCGGTGCCCAGTCGGTTTTTTACAACGACTTGATACACGCCGGCATCGCTGATCTGCGCTCCCGATATTTCGAGCGATACGCGTCCGGAATCAATATCCGTGCGAGTTCGGTTGTCTAAAAACAAAAGGAATTTATGGGGGCCACGGACTGCAAATAAATCCTCGCTCGCGAGGCAGTCAGAAATCAGAAAGCATATACGCTCTGCTTGATTATCCTGAAACGGCTAAATTTAGATCCGAGAAAGTCACTTTAACCACAACTGGACTGCATGAGCTAGGTATTTCTAAATCGATATGTCAAGAGAAAATAAACTGCTTTTTTCATCACCTGTACGCTTGTTTATCACTTTTTTATCATACTGCTTTGTACGACTTCTTATCCCAGTCGACCGTAATCGAAAACGCACTTTGTGAGCTACAATATTTGTTTAAATATCAATTATGCTGTCCATATTCTATTTATCGGTGATGTAATCGGATTAAACTGTCATAAGCGTACTGTTAATGATTAGCTGGTTGTTACGAAACCATTTCGCTGTCATAGTTGGATCTCCGCGCGGTTCGACTTGAGCTTCCAAGTGTAGCGTTTCTCCTGCATGGAGGAGCGGTAGGGATGGCAGTCGCACAGAAAATCTTGGCTTGTGTCCATGCGACAAAAGTCCAGGCCTTCCTAGTGAACAGAATAAAGGATATAAGCATTGTCAGGATATAAACAATGATATAAACATTGTCATTAGAAACAGTGATCAACGAACACCTTTTGTAGAAGTACTATCAATAGCCAAGAAGGATGAATGACAATAACAAGTTCTTAACAGTAAACGGCTATCAGAAACGCGCGTACTCATTGTCAATCGAAAATCTTTACGTACCTGCAACTTGGCCGAGCACTAGCCACACGGCAAGAACAACCACTACAAATAGTTTGTGCATTCTTCTTCGTGAAGTTTCCGACATAAACAAGAAGTGACCTTTAGTAATTAGGTTGCCCGCAGCGTGCTAAAATTTATCTGCGAATACTGGTGCTGCAATGAGCGTGCTGTTTTAAACAAACCACCCGAAAATGCTGACAACAAATAAATATTTAAGCAGAACGCTAAAAGTAGACAATGCACAAAGATGGCGCTCCATTTATGGTCGGAGATGTTTGCAATGCGATTGCTTAGAGATCGCACAGTCTGGAATGTGAGTGTTTATGTACGGCTTCGCGGTGCTTGGCTGTTAGGATTGGCATCACATCTGCTGGATTTATGTACTAGTACTTTAGTACTCTTGGTACTCACAGAAGTACATATTCAACTTTTAAGTACCCATAAATATTGTGACGGGGCTCCGTTCACTGTCGTATTGTCTGGGTATGCGATAATGGAAAGATCCCAGAATCCCGAACGTCTGGTGTGTTCACACAGTTTCGCGGTGTGCACGCTGCCGGATCATAAAACCACACATTTTTACTGCTGTTTTTGATGTGCACTGCAAGACAATATGGTAGGTTCCTTGCATGTTGTCGTATTAAGTACGATGTCACATTTATTTCTCAAAATACATTTTTTATTGGAGAAGACTTGCCCTGACAATTTCTAATAAACGTTGTTGTCAGTAAAAGTAATGCAAGAGAATAAAACGAGAAATATTGGTCAAGAAAGTTACTACGAAGCTTTTCAGGTGAATCGCATTATTGACGTTATTAACTAAAAAACAAGTTTAGATCAAAAACTGCCTAGGTCGAGCCGTTAATTGTACAATCAAGTTTCAACGCTTAACGTTGTTTGCCGGGGACGGCCTTGCGAGACAAGTGGTTCCCGTACGAAAACCCGAAAGTTGGAACCCTTTACGAACTACCGAGTATACATTTGCATTGATATGATTTATCGGTTTGAAAGTATGCCGCCACTAGTGAAAACTCTACTTAAAGCAGCAGATTGGATAAATGGAAACCAACAACAATAAAAGAAGTTGCAGGAAGTAATGAAACAAAATTGTTTAACTTAACGTGCGACGTTAGTTCTTAACGAGCCAGATTATGAAGTTGTTCGCCAAATGCACATTTTCGACTCTTGATGCTTGACCTTTCCATCTTATCAGCAGTATTCTTAAAACGCCAAATGCTCCATTATGCATCCTCCAGCAAGTCCAGTTCATTCCAGGCTGACGTTTTTGGCCCTGAAAATATCAGGGTGAGGCAGTAACGCTGGAGCCGTGCATGTAATTATATGGGGAAACCAAGGGAACCCGGAAAACAGGAACGGCCAAGGTCCACACCATAGAATGCAATAGAGAAAGGCTGTGGTGGTGGTTACGATGTTATATGCTCCTACGCTGTACCGTTTTGATGTTTAATCAGGAAATACAAAAACACTGGCCCAAGTAGTTAAAACTGTACGAAAGGTGACACAAGAGCAGAATTATTGCTGCTAACCACGACAAACGCAAGCGAGAAGTTCTTTT
This sequence comes from Paramacrobiotus richtersi, assembly GCA_034698045.1. Classification (NCBI taxonomy): domain Eukaryota; kingdom Metazoa; phylum Tardigrada; class Eutardigrada; order Parachela; family Macrobiotidae; genus Paramacrobiotus; species Paramacrobiotus richtersi. The sequence goes on from JAQGAU010002032.1 coordinate 14,696, forward strand.
ACATAAATGCACAATTAACCGCAAATGCTACAAAAACAGAAGGCTCTCCGGACATTGATTCACGTAGCAACATTATCCGTTGCCATCGGCAAGTAGTCTCGTATGAGCATTATCCGCTCATTTCTGGCAAGCAGGTATCCGTTATCCTGTGCCGAAGGCACCTCCACGACAATGTCACTCTATAAGAAAAACTGTTAAACCCGACTTAAAGCAGCGCAGTGGATAAATGGAAAAACAGACATCAACGGAAGCAACAACAAAAGAAGCACCAACAGCTATTAAATGACAGCTTCCATTTTGTGACTTTGCGGAGCCATAGAACAGGTAACCTATGGCAGTATGGCTTTTCCATCCACGAGCCACACACGCCGTGGTCCTATGAAACCGGAAAATGGAAACTCCCGTAAAGAATTTTGCCATGAGCCATATGTGACACAGCGTTCTCGTGATTTATAAGATATAAATCTGTCAAAACAGTTTTCGAAGTTCGAACGCACAAGTCTGCTTCTATGGCTGGTATGATACAAGTTATGCCCGCTTCTACTGCCTTCCTTCCTGCCTTGACTGGTGATTTCCAACATAAACTCACGAGATCGGAAACTAAATGAATAATTTTGTTTCTAGAAACTGAAGCTTATTTTCCGTCCTTCTGGCTACTATTAGATAAGAAATCGTACGACGAAATGATACTTGCTGTAATATGGAGCGCACTACTTCTCGTCGCTTCGGTAAGTTATCGTTGAACGAACTTGCGTCGCTTTGACATAAAAATTATTATAGATAGACTCGTAAACAACTTTGTGATTTGTAAAAAATGTTTGGAATACGGCATTTTGCACCGCGGTAATGGTAATTATGGATGGTTAGAGAAATATCCCAGTGAATGTGTTTGAATGCAGAACTCAGAGCCAGAGCGCACTGGAGCCGAAAACCCTCTATCATGGCTGCCAGTTTTTACGGGAGTGTCTGGCGTCGATGTTTGAAAACTGGGAAGAAGCAAAGGCACTGACCGTCAGATAGCAAACGGTATGCTGCATAACAATTATTATGTGTCGTTAAACAGAAGCCGGGCTTTCTGGTTGCTACTTGGTCGAGCGCTCGCACATTATTCAGCAGAAACCTTTTTTCTCCGCATTGTCTGTGCTAGCGTATTCATCGCTAATTCGTAATGGCTGAATTTAATGTTGGTTTGCGCCACGCACTGAAGCAGGGCAGGTATTCGGCCTGCATCGTTCAGCTGACAGGGATTACAGTAGAGGTTAGAGTTGCTTGTTTCGTTTCTGTGCACTTTCTTGTTGTTATTTTTGACTAGTTTAATTTGTTAGTCACTGGTCAACAATGTGACAATATAGAATTCAACATTTGGGCAAAACAAATATAATAAGTAGTAAAGGTATTCAAAATACAAATGTCGCTGTGAATATGCGTTTTTCGCATATTTGAACTCTGAACTCTGATAAGAAACAACTTCATAACTAGTATGCCGTATTTTCTATCTGTACATAAAACACATGCTTCTGGTAAGTACAAATCGGAACTCAATTGCTAAAATATAGGGAAAGGTGAGCCTGTTATCGCCCATGGTTTCCTCCTGGTTTTCGCGTTCTGCTCCCTTGGACCGCATAATTATAAGGCTTCGGTAGCCACTCTGTGATGATATCTCTACCGATGCCCGGCTAAACAGTGTCTGGGTGTACTTCCCACAAATCGTAGAGCTGGTACTAAGATTCGCGGTCTGTAGCTCCTGATCGCTTAACGGAACTTCTAAAAGTCTGCATGGAAATAGTGAGTGCACTGATAGCCCCTCTAGATCAACTTATAATAGCTTTAATATCCGCGAAGCAGATAGATAAGGGTCGATAGCCTTTCGGAAACAGATATTCGAAGAGCAACATCATAATGTTGCAGAACAATTTCCGTACATGATAATTGATGCGCTATATAATAGCTATGAGTATAATTATAATGGTGATCCCGTCACTTTGAGCTGAACAGTGCTATGAAAAGGATACCGGACACCCGAAAGTGCGGGCTTTCTTTCGTCAGCTTGGACCCGTGGGGCTTGTTCGGGATGGAACGCGGTCCAACGGATTAACGCTGACTCCCGTACGCGACGGTAAACCTCTCGTTTGAGAGAAGCGACCTTCAGTTGCCGGTCAGCGAAATCCC
>JAQGAU010002033.1:0-16864 GCA_034698045.1 Paramacrobiotus richtersi
GGGAAATCCCCACACTACACGGAGACATTCCGTGAAGAGAGAGAAAAGCTGTACGTACAGGCGTCGTCTCTCTCACACCATTGTCCATTTGGTCTGGCTTACTGACTGCGTTCACCACTGTCTTCTCTTGCTGCTACGCCCATCAGCGCAGTTTAAGCAATCAGGAGACGGGAAAAAGTATAGAGTTTTTTACGATATTGGAGACGGTTTTTCGTTCATCGGTACTGATTGCTGGACCAATCAGCGCATTACTTTGTGTCTGCAGAAGCCGGCAAATACAGACGTTGTTAGGGATCCTTAACACATCCGTTGTTTTATCGTGTGGAACGCACCGGACTTTTCTAAAATTTTCTGGAATTTTTTGTCTCATCTGGATGTTCATCTGCTGCCTAGGAGTGGTTTACAGTGTGCAACATACATACTATATCATTTATTTAAATGATCCTGCTGGCGGGCATGGTCGCACTGATAACTGGATAACTTTTGCTAAAAAGATTGCATTTGGACAACTTGATTACCCTCCACTATGGGAGATATTCTGGATGACCTTTGGAAAGCTGTTGTGTGGTTTCCAGCTCTTTGCTCCCCAAATGATAATTCTACATTACAGTGACAATAGGCTGTTTTTGGAAGACTCGTGACAACGATCTCGTGCATTTTGCCAAAGATAACGCTTATGTTCAAAAACATTTACTTTGTATAGTGCATAAGAAGTATCGAGAAAGTCATCGGATTCTACAGAAATTAAATGGTATCTTTTCGGTGATAATCTTACTAAATTGTGCGGAAGAGCTGATTATATATGTGGCCATAATTGCGTATATAATGCGCTTGGACGAAGGTCCACAAGAAGACGACATTCAGCGGATTGTGTATGGGATTATTGGAACAGTAAATATGGTGTTAAGGATTTCCGCGTCAATTTTCTGCGATGCACAGGTACCCGCCAAGTTCTGTCCTGTTACTGGAAATGCTAACGTAACATTTCTTCTGCAGGCTAAGAAACTGAAAACTCGTATCAAAAGCGACTATATTCAACCAGATGTGGAACACAACGATGACGAACTTGTTCGATGTGCAAAGGAACTATGCAGCGAAATATCGGGGAATGAGAATGCTTTGTCCGGTGGCTGTTTTCTTTTGAATGAAGAATACGTGCTTACAGTAAGAAAAGTTAAATCCACTAAAATTTCATACTAATTACTACGTCAATAGCACATGTTACCTACTGTATGTTGTGTATACAGATAGTGTAACTTACTCGAATTGCCGCATGTAAAATCAAACAGTTCCTTATACATATAACGCACTTTTTATTAAGGTTTTCTAGTGCAAAGCAAGCACTGCAAAAATCAGCTCATCCAAGGCGTCCTTAATTTTTTTTGCTCTATCGTTTAGTGCTTTGGTCTGCTCCTGACCTATTGGCTTCTGATCTACCAAACCCTAGAAGGAAAAAGAGATAATGCAGAGCTGGCCAAGTTAATTCTTAACGGTACTGCCGTTTTCCAAGACAAGGTCGACCAGTTTATGTGACGTGTCCCGACTTTCCTTCCGCAAAATGCGTGATACATATACGTAGTACTTTGTCGAATCGCGCCTCGATCTGAGATGTCTGCTTTATGCTTTATTCGTTTCTGCAGTCCAGAAATTAGTGTTGCACTTACCTACTTCGACAAAGCTTACTACATATCGACGAACAAGACTACAGTCATGCCAAAATTTTTCTTGTGTTTGTTATCGTAGCCATTATGATCATACACAGACAAAGGTCACAGAAGTATAGTGGGAGATTATCCTTCTCAGCGCAATAACTAGTCTAGACGTGGAGTGCAATCCAAGCACCGTCAGTTGCCTAATAACGACATTACGGTTCTTGCGAAGCACAGTGCAGTGTCAAAAACAATACAGTAGTAGCACTCCCCGCCCCGTACTGCCAGTGCTACTGTACTGCGGGGCTACCGCTGACGGTAGAAGAGGCTCTCTACTTGCGTACTTTTCGAAACACCGCATTAAACTCCACAGGAAGTCTTTTATTATTTAATAGTAACAGATTTGTAGATAAATCATTTCTCTACATCCTCATACTAAGAAACATGGTAAAAAAATTCTCATACCCGACGAAAAACCATTTTGAATCAAAACACTAAAAAGTGTAAATTCTATGCTAGCGCCGCCTGCTACAACTGCCACACCGGCCAATCACGTTCGTCTTCGAGCCCACCAAATTATCTGCTGGTGAAACCAAGAAATTGAGAATTACGGGTTTTAATTTTGTAGTTTAAACAATCACGGAATTTTCTCTTGATAAGATTGGAGTTTTTTGTGGTTGTTAGATCAGTCTCATTTTTTGGCTTAATATGACGCGACGGATGTTTTACGCTTCGCATGATCTTCTTCTCGAAGAAGTGGATTCTGTGAATCCCTATTTTGCCCGCAACAAAAAGAAAGCGTGGTTGGAGATTGCTGACGCGCTGAACAAGATTCCCGAACAGGTACCAGCGGACCGTTGCAGAATTCAAACGACATTTTTTGGATTGATTATTTCCTCTATTTTCGTTGTTTTTTGCAGATGTTCGGGCTGGGAAAAGGACTGGACGACCGAGCATGCGAGCTGCGTACGAAAAGGCTCCTGGAAAGTCACGAGGCGAATGATCTGCGTAATCGCTGCAAAAGCGGGACCGAGGAACAGTACCAACAGATTAATGCCCTGCTGGTTAAGATCTCCCAAGCGAAGAAGGATGCTCCACCGTATAAGGAAGACATGCAAAACAAAGCAGAGAGAAACGCTGCGAAAGCTACCAAAGAGGCTGAGTTGGCCGCGGCGAACGAGATTATTTTGGACGCTGGCGAGGAGACTTACTCCCCAATGTCCGCCCAGCAGGATGACGAGCTCTCCGATGAGGCTATGGTGGAGATGGGCTTGTTGGATCCTGCGGAGCTTACTCGAGGTAAATAGAACTCCGTAAATTTGCGAGAAACTGGGAATAATCTGAGCGCTTGCTGTATACAGGGCAACCATCACAGGACGACAGCTTGATGAATGCTGGAGCTGGAACAAGCGGAAAGAAGGCTTCGCGTCTGCCAGAACGTCGAAAGCGAAAGGTTTCAAATAAGGATGATGATGAGGACTTAATTGCCTATATGACTAAGAGTGACGAAGAAAAGAAACAGGTTCGTGAGCTGGAACTGGCGCACAACAAGGACGTACGCGTACTGGAACTGCAGGCACAGAAGGAAATTAAGGAGTTAGAATTGAAGGAGCAGAAAGAAATTAAGGAGCTGGAGCTGGCGCATAAGAGAGACATGGAGGATAAGCGACAGGAAACGGAGAAAGTGCGCATTGCTGCTGAGGCACAAAAGTGGGAAGCTCTTCTGGCGCTAATTGGCAAACGCTAACATTTCGTTGGTTTTTTCGGAATTATTTTCTGTTAAACAGTCAGCAAAGACCAGTTTTGTTCATTTTTTATTCCAATGCCAAATAATCTTCCAAAGAAGGCGGTGCGCAATTAAAATACAGACTCGTTTGGTTCGGTTTCAAGCACGCTTTGCAGTTAGACAGAATTACGGCTACTCGGTAAATTTTATTTACAGGAATCTGGAACAATTTCATTCGTTTTTTAAAATCAACGTAAGCCCACCACATAATTATGTCTTTAAAATTCCATTCCACAGACTGCCGTACAGCCGAATTTGCGTAGTTTTCTTCGGTTTTCAGCGGGTCCGCAAGGCAACGCGCTCGTGAGTGAGGAGTTTGCAAAAACTCCGTCTTTCCGTATCCACTATCACCGTACATGCAGAAATCGTCCGTAATAAATCCCGCGAATTTCTGTCGTAGTTGTCCAAGGATTTTGCTTTCACGGAGCAGTCTAGCATCGTGCATATTTCCTCTCACGCCGCCAAACAAATTGCAAATTAGACCTGCAAACATACAGTTTTGACAAGTACAAAAAAAATTGAATAATAACATTTTCCACGGAAATATTTCAGTTTAAATTAGAAACAAGATTATTTCACCCTTTTGCAGAACTCACCATTCGGTGTAACGATGGACTGCCATTTCACGCAATGGAACCTCTTATGGCCGCTAAAACACGCACGCTGATGATACTTCGGTCTGCAAATCGCCCGTGCTGTTCCATCTATGAATCCGAAACAGCCAACTTTCGTTCCTCTTTATTTGAAATACTTTCTACAAAATCTTCGAATTTTTCCTCACTCAGCCAGGTCTGATTCCATGAGCGCAACAACCATTTGAAGTGGAAATTGATGTGGTTCAGAACAGCATAAAAAATCCGCGATAGGGAAAATTCTGACCGACCGAACAATCTCCGCAGCTCAATCCATCGATTGGATATGCCATGCGGCGTAAAAATATACACACTCCTTCTTCGCCACTGACAACGTTGCCGTTTTTTGTCGTAATAATGTCCGGTATTTGAAGTGCTGCTAAAGGCCGAGTGAAATCACCCTTCCGAAAACGGAACAGGCAGAAAAATTCCCGGTTTGTGAAGCGGTCTAGCGAGAAAATCTCAACAATCTCCCAGTCGTCTTCCCGTTCCAGCCTGATCAATTTTCTTTCGTGTCGTCTACGATATGCTAGCAGCAACAATAGTTTCCGACGTGATATCCTTTTAAAATACCGGAGCAATAATAACTGTCGCAGAGAACTTTCCATGATGCGAATAATCATTTAAACAAAAGATCTCAAATGATTAAATCGTTTGTGGAATAACAGGCACTAAATTTAAGTTTTGAAATGAAATGTGAAATCCAGATGTTCGACCGTTTGATGCAGTGCGTCACCTAACGAGCTGTTCGCAAGGTGAAATGGCATGTACTGTTAGTGCAATAACAGTACGAGCTCGAACTACGTCAGCGCACTACTGTTTGCCTGACACTGCGTACTTTTTCGCATGAACGCTATTAATGTCCGAACGGAGCACTGAAGGGCGTCCGCTGGTTGCGTAGAAAGAGACAAACTGAACATCGGAAGAACAACATGTATACCACGAGACCATGTAGGCGCATGATTACAATGAGCAGTGAAACAGGGAGGGCGGGAGGGTTGTGCAAAAACTTTTAAGTTTCTTGAAGTTAATCAATTTTCAGGTGAACTGTCAGCTAAAACAGTAATCAGGAACCCATACATCACACAGTGGCCTTCGTTGCCAAGCAGTGCTTGGCAAACATAGCGTTCGTTCTGCGTTAACTACATTTAGCGCTTTTGCGCTAAATGGCTTTAGTTTAATGCAAAGAAGAAAGTAACGCGGTAATGCACGATTCCATTTGAACAGAATCTCCAGTGAGTTGCAAAATTGATGTTACTTGATTAATATTACTTGTGTATTTATCACCACAAAAAATAAACGGTTTATTCACGTGGCACGTTACTGGCTTACACACAATTCGAGATTTGACAGAAGTTCAGTTTCATTGACATTTCTATCTAGACTGTTTCTTTAGCTTATTACAGTCTCGATGCGACTGCGATAAGTGTATAGAAACTAGAAAGCTTGATAAGAATCTCGTGCAGGGCGCTGGCCAGTGATTACCACTTTGTGCTGTTCATACCGCCTACTGGCGAACGGTCAAAGTTGGAGCCAATTACAATGTCTCTAATTTGAGCTCTTCTTCCTAACCAATCACAGCAAACTGACCACTGCGACGCGTCGTATATAATATATAGCACCAGCACTATCAGTTTTGCGCAACAATGTCCAATGTGTTGATTTTCGATGCCCTGTATGCAGTGCCGGTTATTCTGCAGTACGAACATCTATTCAGTACACTCTAATTCTAATGTACGGACATCATGGGTTTTTGTAGGGAACTTCAGTTTCAGTCGTGGTTTCTCGACACAATGACGAGGCCTGCATGGAGCATGTACAGCGCCGCATGGAGCTCCATGTAGAAATCTACCAACTGGCGACAAAAAATTGATAAAGAAAGTGGTTTTTCGAAAGCATTTTTAGTTTTTATGGAGAAAAAAGTATTTTAAATCCAGCAAGAATGTATTGAAAATGTACTTTGAACAATTGATGTAATTTTGATAGTTTCTCGATTTGATAATTTGAAGAATTATTTTTGAAAGTATTTCACGCACTGAACGTTGCAGTACTTCAACTAGATCGGCTACCGTTACTGTTTTGAAAAATATCTGGAAGCTTTTCATGTAAACGGAATTTCAAACCCTATGTAAGACTTTTCTCACATATACTGTTTAGTAAGTCAGCTTTCAGCACTGTAAGCATTATAATACGTATTGGCTAATCATGTGTTCAGTTACAGGTTAAAATTCTTCAGTTTGCATGTATTGGAAATTTGTTTGAGATAAAGCGCACTTATAGACCAGCAGCACATGTACAGAGAGGGGATAACTCACATTTTTTCGCATAGGGGTAATTATTGTCGTTTATTTATCGTAAGTTCGTTTCGAATTTACACGGAATAAAGCTATAATCTGTCCAGAGTTCATCCAGCTCAGTTACGACACAGACTGAAGAAACGACAAACTGAAAATACATGTGCACCCAGTGGTTTGACCAATCGTTTTTACGTTATTAATAACATAGCGAATATTTGTAGCAGAACTCTCGAGAGTTCTGCTACAAATATTCGCTATGTTATTAATTCTAATGTACTCATCAGCTATTACGTAACTATAGCCGGACCAAAGCTTTTGAAGGCACCGGTTCAGTTTACCGATATTACCCTAGTATATATTGCCGCATAACACGTTCAGTTCCAAGGGAATACCCAGAAGCATGTTTACTTACAATTAGTTTAAAACTGTTAGTACTGTATGCACAAATCTTCCATTCACAGTTCGAATGATTTACATTTATGGCTTCTGATATTTTGTACCGACAATAGTTACAACAGTGTGTACAATCCAGGTACGTAACCTAAGCGATTACAAAGCGCAGTAAAATTTAATTGTGGCAAAATAAAGTGGGCCAGCGGAAGTTGCTGCGGAACTCCGCTTAAGAACGGCATTTTATTGAAACATACATTTATATTGCAAACTACGGCAGTGCGCCGACTTCATCGAACGAACTGCGAAGAAGAATATCTGAATTGTTGTCTATTAGCACTAGCAGGAGTACTATAATTAATTATGCATGCCGTATAGACATTATATTTTTAAACGATTACAGAAAATATCTCTACAGACATTAATACAGACATTAACGTAAAGTGTTAATGTACATTAATGTAACATTAATGTACAGAGCGTTGATGTAAAAAAAGCGTTGTCACAATTATTCCTAATTATAACTGATTTAGCGTGCATATATCGCATTCTCATTATACTTTTTGCTTATCAACACTGGAGAGAAAACAAGATAAGTAATGCGCGGCTGAAAAACTGATCCGGAATAATACCGCCATCCGGCCTGCACGCGCGGGGACAGAATCAGCCAATTGCTGCAACAAGTAATGTACGGTCAGTTAATAAAATGACCAAAACTTTAGGGATGTCTTCAGACTTTGATAATTCACGTTTTTGCTTTCCTTAGGCGTTATCCATAGTGATCCGCTATATTTCTTCATCTAGTCAGGTGTATATGCAGCATACGGCTGACTGCAATGCCGTCACTGCATCCAAACTCAAAGGCCACTTAACTGACCTTTAAAATACGCCGCAAATAACAAAAACTCCATTAAAAATATGTAATGAAATATGTGTCAAGGATGTTTCCTCAATAGACTATACACAGTGCTTAACAACTGAAGAAAAATTACAATATTACGCGAAAAGCAGAATATTACTGGACAGTTGCACAACGGCGAAGAACAATCTCGTTGACACCAAAGAACCTCGTAAACCGCCGTTAGCGGCTAAATCGAACTAATTAGCGGGTAAAGAAATATGCAGTGATCTGTATTCTGTTTGCAAAATATAATACTGATGACATCATGTTATGGTGCGGCAAGAAACGCTCCTGAAAGTCAAGTTCGCAAGCAGATCTCGATCAAAATGAATATAAAAATGGTAAACGAACACTTAGCGTCTGATAGGCAGTTTATTTGCGCACAACAACCATGAGGAAACAGTTGTTAACCGTGGCCGGTTTGGCTTTGGTCGCACTCATTGGTAAGTCTACCGTTTACACTACTCTGCACGTATTCGTTAAAACAACTTTTTTATATGCTTCTACGTTGTTTTACCTTATAATATACGTTTACTGTAAGTAATGCAGTTCTTCGTAAATGTTTACCCTTTCATTTTGATTAATTTGCTGATTTTTTTTACTTGCTAATTGCTTTTATGGGATTAAAGCGTTTTAATGTAATTATAATGTGTACAACAAAATTTTACATCGTTTTACATTAATTTTTCCTGTGTCGACGGGCTGGCGGATACGTACATCTTGAAAAATCATGGTAATATTTGAATAAAATCCTCTGCAATGGACTTAATGCGATTTTTGCAAGCAGATCACCTTCGCTTTTTTCAGGTTTAAGTCAAGGTGACGGTGGAGGCGGCAGTTATGGTGGCGGTGGTGATTACGGTGGCGGAGGCGGTTGGGGTGGCGGCGGTGGCGGTTACGGAGACGGCTTTTATGGTGGCGGATATGGAGGATTAGGTTACGGTCTGGGTTTTGGCTTGGGTTACCCATTTATCTGGCCCATGTTTGGAATGCCCTGGCTGGGAGCGTGGGGATTAGGCGGCTTCGGATATGGCGGACTCGGGTACGGAGGGTTTGGAGGCGGATTTGGCGGCGGACTATTCAAGAAGAAAAAATAAGCCGAACGTTAACCAACCTTTCTTTGATGGGTTATACCTTGTATGCCGTACTTTTTGTACTCCGAGTGATCTTATTTATTTACCAATTATTTTTTATTTTGATGTCTGAGAAACGGTTATTATGGACATTACAGTATGGTAAACGAACCGAAACTGTAAACAAGAGAAACAAAAATTCTCAAGAGATTTACGGGTCGACGTTTTTCTACGTATGTATACATGAAAGCTTTGTATCTTCTAATCATGTAATATAACGGACCATTATAAAACGATTTTTGTCTGTATTAGTGGTAAGAAACTGCCAGCAAGAATGCTCCTGTCACTTTCACCGCAAACGAATTCGCTGAGCATTAAATTTCCGGTATCGATTTATTGCTCCGACGCACGTTCGACGACCCTGCGAGAGCGCTAAAGAACATCGCTCGACATCTTTGAGCAAAGAACAATTAAACAGACACAAACAGAATAAACGATTTTTGGTCCACACGAAATAGAATAAAATACCAATAATGTAAATGCGTATCTAAATACAAACATAAAATACATATGTAAAATGAAGCACCACTCAGTGTCAGATCAGAAATGTATCAGAATTCAGATATCTCCAAATTAATTCTTCCACAACGGTACACTTGTCTAAATTCCATCATCTCGGGCCGGGTTTCCCGACAGTCCGAGATCGACTCTTAACTATTTCTGAATATTTCTGCATTCTAGTCCGGGCGCGATCGTCCGAAGCGGTCTAACGAAACTGCAAAATCATGCATCCACTCATTTGGGAGAACTACGTCATTACGAAACGGCAAAAGAACAAAATAAAACAAACACAATACGTGAGAATATTAATGCTTATTATGGCAATATTATCGTCAGATGTATTATATTAATATATCAAATGTAAAAGGGCTGGTCATCATGTTTCCGGTTGAGTTGTTACCAAGAAGGATCATTACTGCTGTTACAGCCTGATATATTAATAGCGCCATTTTGACTGAACAACTCGAGAGCTCGTCATAGAAGAATGGTGACTGCATGTTACAGGAGTTACAAGCGGTATTGATCGACACACCAAGAATATGTGCCATGTGCACATTGGAGCACATGTGCCGTATCATCAGTAGCGGATGCAATTATCGATCGCGTAAACTGGTGATGATTTTACGGCAACAACATAGAAAGCGTTCGCAAAGTATGCTCGGTCAGGTTCGAGCATGCCATAACCACGCAGGTCCAAGCGTATATTGTCATAAATGGTATACGAAGCGCGGAACTCGGAGGCAGGCAGCGGTTGTTATTAACAGTCCAGTCGACATATTATAGGTAAGCTGCGCCTGTGTTGTAAAGTTGTAAACTATTTCCGAGCAGACCTGATGTGACAGAAAGACGTGCATTTTTTCAGAAAACCGCATTGTGCTTATTGCTAGAGAACCTTCTGAGTTAATGACATGTTATGTATGTTCTATGTAATGCGTACGAAGTATCTCCATGTGCACAAGTATCGATTGTTGCCCTGTGACTTAACGGATTTCCCCGCATGTTATGCTTACCGTGATAGTTGACGTTATTTATCTTAACCGCCCCATTATCTGTGCTACCTGGTGGACTCTTATCCGGGCAAGTGCAACACGCAAATTTGTTTTTGGTGTTGTCAAAGCCTTTTTGGCGGGCATACTGTAGCATCTATTATCTGACGGTAAAAACGAAACGTGTTTTAAATTGCCACGTTCGCGGCTGTGAAATGGATTTTCAGATAGATAATGTACTACCCGATTTGCTGAGGCGTGAATTTATGATTGAAATTTTGGAAGATGACGGATTTTTCACCAGAGGATACGTTATGGACTGCTTTTCTGACGGACTACTCGTTGAAACATTTTCCAAGATATTTGGATGCAGGAAACTACCGTTTTCGAAACTCCGAGCAGTTCCGATCACGCACGATGAGCCAATAAAAGAAACAAATCTGCATCGTCAGGATATCGAGGTTCTGTTGCAAGCATCCACGGACGATCCAATGCTGCAAAGATGGTATCCGGCCAATGTTATAGAATTACAGCCGCTGAAAAGTATTTATAATGATTGGCAGTTTGCTGTTGTCGAAGCTAAGCTAGACTATGAGGCCAAGGAAACCATTCGTGTACTAGTAGACGACCATTGCTGTCGAATCAGACAGCGTTTACGCTTTATGAAGCCGTTCCATCAGCTGGAACCCGAAACGTTCCGAAAAATGAAATTCACACTGCTGGAAAAGGTCACGCCCAAGTTTTCTCTGTCAGCTGCGCATGCAATGGCTAAACAATTCAATAGAATAAAATGCCAAGTATCAGCTTTCAGCGCGACGTGGACCTGGTCTACCCATACTGTATTTCTCGATGCAGCGGAAAATTGTGAACCATCTATCACAGTATTGTACCGCACTGATTCGCATGCGCACGAGCTAGTTGAGTGCATCATCCGCAACGTGGACTGCACATTGCAATTATTAGAACGACGATGCAGTGACGAAAACTTGATTACCAAAATTCTGCAAGGGGGTGACCCATGTCGAATCCTGCAGTTGAAAAGCCAGTTGACATATATTTTAAACGGAATTTGTGATTATATCGAGAATGTTGGCACAGACGCAGTGAGTCCTGGTTCAGTTACCATCCATCATCTGCCCCTAGAGTTGGTAGCAAGCGTCTTCGAACATCTGGACACTTATGACAGAGAAGTTTTCAGAAGGTAAATACGGTAGAAAACAAGTCGGAGCAATACATTTTTGGCTGATGAGTCCGTATACGTATTACTTTTGCGTTTCTGAATTGTAAATTCCGCATTCTTGACCCAAAGTATTGCTTTATACCGCCATATAGGCGCGCCAAAGTACTGGCGCCGTTAAGTACTGATGGATACATACTCATTAAGGGAAAATTCCACCAATCTCCTACCTATTAGGGAGATCAAGACTGACTTGCACCTGTAGGCTTTAAAATAAGGTGCGTTATTGTTTTTAATAACCAGAACATGGATATAGAGTGTCGAGATATCCGCTTGTGCGCCCAACGTCCGGTTATTGCGCAACAGTGGTGAAAGTTTAAACACATTTCCTTCTCAAATAATTCAGCGTTTGCTCCAAACTTCTTGAAACTTTCAGCATAAATGCACATGTATTCTGTATATGGTGATCGTTGTGACCAAAAATCAGCCCGATGCCATGGTTATAAAAAATTTTAAACGAATATCGAAAATTTTGAAATTCATTTCAAAATTTCAAAAACACAGCTCAGGGTTAAAGATGGCAACAGTGTTACCGGTGAGTGTCGGTGCGGTGAGGTTCACGAAGCGAGCCACCCCGTTCTGTTCCGTCCAGACACCGGTGCTTCCGGTGCGGTATGGGCGCATTACCGGTGCACCGAAAAAACTGCGACTACCAAAATAATGAGGCATAATTCACTGATTTTATGTCTCTGCTTCTATTCAATACATGGAATAACAAGCTTTCAGGGACATCGAAGTACGAGCCCTGATTTCTCCGCGACGATTGCGTATATGGCTGATAAAGTCACCAAGCATGTTATTTGAGAATTTACGCTCTGAAGATATTGATGAATACTGGCTACCTATGCGACGAATGGGAGTACCGAGACGGTCGCAATACACCGACTGCACCGATGGTGCACCGCGGTTTACACAGTTCGGTGCGCTTTGGAAACCAGTGCGAACAGTGTGGTGCAATATTTCAAACCGTTACCACACCGAACCGCACCGGCTAAACCACGGTACACCGTCGGTGCGGCGCAACCTTGCCATCTCTACTCAGGGCTGAAAGAAATTCAGAACGATCATCACATATCTGCATTTCTGACGAAAGTTTCAAGAAATTTAGATAAAAGGCTGAATTATTTAAGAAAAAAGTGTTGAGACTTTTCGCAGCTATTGCGCAGTATAAAGGCTCGATCCATATTGATGTTTTGGCTACTAGAAATAACAAAGCAGCTCGGTGAAAAATTTGCAGATGCGCAAAGACTTTGGTTTCGTCTATACTTATGACAGGGTACAGAAAATCGTCTTAACTCATATGCAGTGAGAACCATATTTACTACGTACCATAATAATATGATACTCATTGTCAATAATATTATTCATCAATAATAACAGCATGGCAGAAATTTTTCTATTCGTTCACCGTTAGATTACTGGAACAAGGGAGCGATGCAGTACTGCGGCAGTATTCCAGTTAATATTTAACGCATGTGCAAATATAGAACACGATCTTTGTAATTAATCATAAAACAGATACAATCATAGAACAATAATGGTAGATTTATTTTTGAAGGAAATTTACTGTTTTGACAATTTGCTTTGAAGGGTTTCTTCATCGTGGAATCTGTATTTAAGCTCTGCCCCAGTGCGGAAAGGGGTCATTCTCCCATATGCTGATCCATCATATTGGTCTTATTGCACGTCGAGAACTGCGGCTGGAATAATTTGCAAGTCTGTCACCGAATGCACCGACATTCTGTACTTAACGGGAAACTGGTTTCGATGCATCTATTCTGCCGCCAAAATTATACGTTATAAAGGAAGAAAACTGCGATATCTGGTGATTTTTCGAAATGATTACGTTACTCTGGATGATTTTATCGACTGCTATAGAACAAATGTCGTGAGACAAGAACTGTTGGATGTATTTCAGTACATCGTGTTAAAGAATGCGACCATCAAAATTGGATGTGATCAGATATTTACTACTGCACCGTTAGACATTGACAGATTTTGTGACTATCACCTGTTTAATATTCCTATAACTTATCTATCCGTTCACCTTGATGAACGAGCTTGTAATACAAAGGCAACTGCTAATTTTTACGCCCAGTTGGAATGTTTATGCCCGGATATTTCAAAAGACGAGAGGGAAAAGCTGATTTTGAAACTAAGGGATTTACAGGAACTTGACGAACCCCACTATTTAGTTCTGGAATCCTTGTTCGAGAAGTACGCCATATACATATACTTACCAGTTATAACAATTATGACCGATCAAACTGCACCTGCGCGTGTCAGGTTCAGGTTAAGGTTAAGTGAACGGGTGTATCTAATAAAACGTGGCGACCACGGACGTGGTCGTGGTCGAAAGCGGTTGTGGTTTCGCGTGACCTTTACGGTAGCTCGTGGTTGTTTTTAGTTGTGGTTGTTTGCGCTTGTCGGCAACACTGGCCTAATGGCCAGCTCTCACTTCTATATGTGCGCACAGATATACGCTACGTGCCAATATCTGTAAGAGTTCGGATGTAAGAGCCAATAGCGGTAAGAGCCAATGAAAAGTAAGAGTTTGGATAGTTTCCGGCGCAGTATCTATCCGGAGTTAGAGGACGAAACATATTCGCACATATTGGAATATCTCGAAATGTCTTGCTTCTGTTTAGGGAGTTAATCTTTTCGAACTTTACCACATATATCTTTGCCGCGCGATCAATCAGAATCAGGCAGTCTTGCGGTACGCACTAATATGTAAAGCACTGGTTGCTCTTATTAATTTGCGACAGGTCATATAGATTTAAATGCAGTAATACAAATTAGTAAGTATCCAATAAAAAGTAGAAATCTAGTATCTGTTTCCGGGAATTTCAAAGTAACTGGCATTGCAGTCGGCGTGGTCAAACAGGCATGAATTTTTTAAACGGATGAAGACGGAAAAAGAACCAACAAAGCTGTTTATAGCTATAATTTTGACTACCTATCTGATTATTTCCACAACTGTACTTCATGACCGGCCCATCTCCAAGTATCGGCTTGTCATGGCGCTAATGTCGGCTTGCCACGAACTAAGTACTATACTGACTATAATCGACATATTAGCAATATGCGCATACTGCATCTTTGTGGACAGATTTAACAGATTTTGGAGCATAAATATGTGCAACCTATATATTCTGTGTATATCTATTTCGGCATGAAATACTGAAGCTAGCCACAAGGATTGTAATTTAATATTCAGTGAATTAAGTTAGTTTGACAGTTACTCGAAGCAGTTATTCCACTTTAGGCAGTTGAAGGCACAAAGATTGTTAAGGCCAGACTCCGGTCAAATCGGAGGTTTTGCGCAACAGAGTGCCACTATGCGGATGCAGACATTAAAAACACCCATACAATGCTTTTAGAAGTGAAAAGATAAATCTCCATTGTCCTTTCGTCTGTTTGTGCGCGCAGTGAGCGGTTGTTCTGCAATATGGTCAAAAAGTTCAAACAGAGATGCCGCTTTGAAAATCCACGTTTCCATCCGATTTGTTTGGACGGTATATCAGTAAATGCGCATACATGAGATGATCATTCTGAACCAGCTTCAGCCGAACATATGCCTGTGAAATTGTAAAATGAATTGTAAAACTTTTAAAATTCATTTTAAAATTTCACACCAGTCCGTTCCGGCTGAGACTGGGTTAGAATGATAATCTCATTTATGCGCATTTATTGACATATCGTCCAAACAAATCGGATGGAAACGTGGATTTTCAAAGCGGATGGAAACGTGTTTTAAGTCTGTTTTCCGTAACTAAAGTTGTGTTCGCGTTTATTTTCATACGTAAACAAAACACGCCCTCGACTGACAAGAGAATAACGGCAAGGAGGTCAATGTTCCGCTCTTTTGCAGATAGACGCTGCTGTTGTTACTTTTTCTCCATTGTTACCGTTATTACTAGCACTTGACGGTATTTGTTTCTGTTCAATAGCAGCTCTGCATAATTTTTTCAACTATGTTTTGGGTGAGATGCCCCTGCAACTCCGGTTGCTAATTTTCTTTAAGTTTTTCGTCTTGATACCACACGAGATGAACTAATAAAACACTTTTGTTTAAAACTTCCTAATTTTGTATTGTTTCTATGCGCTGGTCGTTTGATAACAGGCATAATTAATGTGAATATTTTTAGAAAGATTTTACGACCAGGGGCGCAGTCCGTAAACGATGCTACGCTTTGTAGTGTGTAAGTTATTCAGATCATTTGCTACCTGTGAGCGTGACGCTGCCACCTTAGGTAACTTTTGGTAAGCGATTCTCAAAGCGTCGAACACCGAACTACGATTTTGCGTGAATGTGGACCACAACCACAAGCGACCACAAAGGTCACGCAAAATCAGAACCTCTATCAACCACGTCCACGTACGTGGTCGCTACGTTTTAGAGACGCCCTAAATAAACGCTTAGAAAGCATTTGAACTGGTACTCTGCCCATCGTCCTTGGGGTTTATTTTCAGCCAGTAATGGATATCTCTACCATGATTGCTTTTTATAATCATCCTTTCGTTTTAGTTGTTTGAAACATCTTTTTTCCACATTTAGTTACTGCAGTACTTTTCTATGCACGAAGCAACATTTCCGCAGTGCTACTCAAATATTTGTTTAATTAGTCAAAAGCAACTTGCATTAATGAAGATTATTTTGGAAGACCCGTTATTCCTAAGTGAATAGTCCAAAGTAGATTTAGAATATGGAATACTCATATTCCAGATTACAGAGTTTGGAATGCGAGTCGCGACTTTTGTCGTGGACTATGTTCCATAGTATGAGTATTCTAAAATGGAGTATTCCCGGCAACACTAATTTCGTTACAGTTTCAGCATAACCTATTTGCTTCCAAGTAGAAAAGCCCGGTGCGGTTGTTGTCCGAGAGGGAACACAAGTACTGTATTCCACTTAAGGGCACCCCATTTTTTGGTCGCCTAATGTACTTAAACGACGATTTTGCGACAATGCAAATGAAATATTAACTTCTGAGATAGTCATTAGATGCAGGCATGTCCATAGCACATTGTACACTGAAATATATTGAAATATCTGCATGCGACAATTTTAAAATTAATTTTACAGGCCAACTATTTTAAAATGCAAAACAATTCCTGCGCCTATCGCAAAATTTGTTGAAAATGGTGAAGTTGTAGTACATGTACGTGTCTCGCACCTTGCGAGTGCTTTTGTGATTTTAAAATTTGTATGCCATACAGTTCCGGCAAAACCAATTTTAAAATTGTTTTTGCCTTGCGGAATCTTGAAAAGTTAACTTTTTGCAAATCACTCTCGCAAATAAGCTTTCTGTGTGCTACTGATGCTATTATACATTTTTTCAAGAATTT